>JAQIFY010005896.1:0-10707 GCA_028533085.1 Varecia variegata | reverse complement strand
CCCGCGCTTGACCCGCCAGCCCGTGCTGCCTCCCGAGCTTGGCACCACGGTGGCCTGCTGTCCCCTCCCGGCTGTGCGTAATGACCCTACCACTGCCGCGGTCTCTCCAGTCATGTCCACTGAGAGGTTTTAGGGGTCTTTGTTGCTCTAGGGGATAAATTACTACGTAGAGGAGAAAAACGTTCAGTGCTTCCGAGGGCGGTTTTGGTTTCTTTGGTGTTTTTATTTGGATTCCTGCGATCTCAGCTCCCCTCCCCCTACAGGCCTTGCTCATTCATGCTTCGCTGCTCCAGGGACTTGGAAAATTAAGTTGTGTTCAAGCTATTTTTTTCTTCATTTGTCTTTATATATACCACACACACGTGTGTGTATATATATATTTTTCTAACAAAACAAATACGCCCTGCAAAGTGGCTCTCGCCTCCTTCCCATGCCTTGTCACGCCACACCTCTCAGCGTCCCACAGCTGTAAACTCTGGTCTCTTTAAATCTTTCTTTTGTCACCAGGGGACCCATTTAGTTCCTCCAAGTCAAGGACATTCATCATAGAAGGTACACAGCACCCCTAGCCCAGCTATTGACTTCTGCGTCCCAGCTGCATTTTATGAGACAGTGGTTTTAACTCACACGACTCTTTCACCCCGTGACAAACTTCTCCATAAAATGCACAGGGCGGGGGGCTCCCTGTGAGAACGTCCTGCAAGGGAAGGGAAACCAAGTGGTGCGGAGCCCTCGTCCCCCACGTGATCCATGCTGTCATTTCATCCCTTTCCTTGTGTGCATGGTCCCCACCCCTGGGCTTGCACTGCTGTGACCCGCGGTGGCCGGCCGGCGTCTGTCGGGGCCGCCTTTTGGTTGGAGGATGCTGTGATCCCGCCTGGAAACTTGCCCCCTGAAGGTGCCGTGGGAAGGGTTGGGAGACCAGGTTTCTGCAGGAGCACACCTGTCAGGGACTCCAGAACATTCGGCCCCCAGCAAGTCTTGGCTCTTCCTCCCGGCCAGCACGGCCACCATCCACAGCACCTGGGTCACTTCCCCCACTGTGTGGCCAGACCTCTCCATTGAAATGAAGTCATTTTCCTCCTAAAAAACCAACTGCAGGAGCTGGCAGGATTCTGAGACTGGAGGCAGCCTCTGGCCGTGCGTGGTCTCTCTGCCCTCCCCTTGGCTAAGGGCCCCAGGACCCCACCCTGAGGGCCAGCATGGTTTCCCTGGGACAGGGCTGATGGAAGGGCTCCTGCCTGCCCTTCTTCCTGCTGCCACCCGACCCCTCCCATGTGTTATTTGTGACAGGAGATGCCATGGGTTTTGGCAGCAGCTGGAAGGATTCAGTCCTCCCGCTTCTGTTCAACAGCATTAAATACTGAGGCAAAGGACAGTTGTCCCTAACTGTCCCTGGGTCTGGGCCACCAACATCAGGCCTGGGCAGAGGTGCAGTGCGCCCCTGCATGGGGCCCTACATCCAGCCTGCCTCTGCCCAGGACCCTGTGCCTGGGCCCCTCCCCTGCAGACAGCCAGAGGCTCAAGCAGACCCTGCCCCGCCAGCCGCGGCGCCCATCACTGCATGGAAGGGGCACACAGGGCACACAATTTCCTGGACTGGGATCTTCGTGACCGAGAGGGTGGGGTGGGGGGAGGGCGAGGGAGTGGGTGGCCTTGGGAGCCTCTGCTTCCCCCTCTCTGGCATGTGGGCCTTGGCTGAGAAGAATGGGGCAGGTCTGCTGCATGGCCGCAGGTGCCCCAAGAGTGTTTCTAAAAAATCTGAACGAGGATGACCGGGTCAGGAGCCTGGCCAGGGATTAGGATGGGGTCAGGGATTCCCCTGGGACCCTCTAGGCTCTCCTCGGACCTTCCCGGCCAGGCACTGCCTCCTCCTTGAGGGATATCAGTGTGGGCAGTTGGAGCAGGCGGCCCAGGGAGGTGTCCCCAGAGAGGGTCAGGCTCCCTCCCAGGTCTCCACCCACGCACGGGGCAGGGAGGATTCCCGGGAGCCCCAGAGGCCAGGGCTGGGTGCAGGCGTGGAGGCCGAGGTGGCCTTTCCAGTGCCCTGGGTGAGCCTGCTCAGGCCACCACCCGGAAGCCCCAGCTGCCCTTAGCTCCAGCCCTCAGGATGCCCCGGTCCCACTCAGGCTGGACCTCAGCCAACGGGGCACTCAGGGACCTGGGAAGGGTGGGAAGTGACACCCCAAAACAGGTGGACAGGAAGCTAGCATTGCCACTCCGCGCGGGGAAGCGGCCTGTGGCCTTGCTGCCATTCTGCAGTGGAAATTTCACAACAAACCCAGCATTCTCCATCTTCCTTCCCAGCCCTCCCCCCCCCACCCATCTTCAGGGACCTCAGCTTCCCCGTCTCAGTGGCAAACGAGGGGCAGGGTGCTCAGGGAGCGATGGGGGTTTTCAAGGGTCAACGCTACTGCGCTGTTTTTAGAAACACTTGTTTCTCCACTTTACTTCCAACGCTGCCTTGGCAGTTGAACTTGCAAGCACTGTATCGGACCGTGAGAAATCTGGTGGAACCGTCCCCCACCCCACAAAGCTAAGAGGCATTTGAAACTTGAAAATCTGAGGCCAAGTTCTGTTTTTAAAACCCAACGTTCCCATGAGGCTCAAACAGCAGAGGGAGGGGCCATAGCTGGCAGATTTTTATGTCTCCAAGACTTGGTTGAATACTAGGAAGAATCTGTCATGTAATTGGGACAAGGGTCCCTTTTCTGTTATTTAAAAGATGTCGTGGAGTGTCAGTGATTCAGTTCTTGGGGCATGGTGAGTCTCAGCTGTCCAGGGTCCAGGCTGTTCCTCACAGCTGTCTGCCCTTAGAGGAAGAGCACCCAGACCCATCGCCCCAGGACCGTCCCGTGCCACGGGAGGGAGACTGGTTTGAGAACCCCGGCCATGGTCCACACAAGGCTGCCCGTGCCTGCGCCGGCCCTCCTGGGCACGAGAGGAGCACAGCCCGCAGCCCACCCTCGCCCTCCAGATGCCGTCATTCCCTCTCCACCGGGTTCCCACCCTCCGGTGAGGGTTTGGAACAGCCCGAAGCAGGAGACCTGAAATAGGCAAAGCGCGTTTCCTTCCTGCTGCCTTTGCCAATCTGACTGAAGCCTTAATCGGTTCATCTGGTCCTTCCTGAGTGATCAGGGTCCCCGATGATCTCACCTTGTGGTCATCACAGTCCACCCATAACCCATTTTTCAAGGGTTCTGCAAGGCCCGTAACTAGCTGGGGAGAGAGTTTTCCAGACCACCTTCTTGGATCGCGGCTCGCTTTTCTCTTTCGTCCCAGAAAACCCCTCCCACGCCGAGCTCCGAGCCAGGAAGTACACTGCTTGCAAGACGTCTTGCAGCCTCCTCTCCCTCCTCCCGGCGTCCTGCCTGTATTTGCAGCAAGTCCCCAGGCTGGGCCCCGTGCCTCGGACGCCCCCCACCTGCAGTTTCTTCTCTCATGACAGAGACCGTACGAGCCATGACGCACGTCATCAACCAGGGGATGGCCATGTACTGGGGCACGTCGCGCTGGAGCTCCATGGAGATCATGGTATGGGCCGCTGTGTGCGCCTGCGCCAGTGTGGGCTGCTCGCCCCGGCCACGTGAGACCCCAAGGCCCGGCAGGGTCTGACCTTCGGTCCCGATTGCACAGATAACGGGGTCCTGAGCAGAGACCGTGTGCTGCAGTGCGGCGGTTGTGTCTGTAGGCCT
The DNA here is from genome assembly GCA_028533085.1 of Varecia variegata. Lineage (NCBI taxonomy): Eukaryota > Metazoa > Chordata > Mammalia > Primates > Lemuridae > Varecia > Varecia variegata. The sequence continues at coordinate 7,012 of JAQIFY010005896.1, read as the reverse complement.
CGCAGACAGGGGTCTTGGCATGAATCCCGGCACCATGTGGTCCTGGACAGATGGCTTAACCCCTCTGAGCCTCAGTTTCCCTGCCTGTAGAACAAGCCTGCCCACATGATCCCTCATGGGGCTGCTCTGAGGATTCTCTGAGGGAACCAGTGTGAAGCTCTTAGCAGAGGTCCTGGAGCTCGGGAAGCCTCGGGAATCGAGGACACCGTTACCCTCTCGTGCTGGGCGCACATGGTATTCCAGGCGCTGTTAGCTCCAAGGGCTTCATGGGGACTGACTCCCATTTAATCTTCTCAATACCTTATGAGGTAGTGCTGCTGTCATCCTGTTTTCCAGATGTGGACACTGACGCACAGAGAGGTTAAGTAACATAGCCAAGGTCACACAGCTCAAGCCAAGGTTGACACCCAGGCCATGTGGCTCAGAGCCTGGGCTGCCTCAGAATGTGACCCAGCTATTAGGACCTTGGGCTTCCAACTCATAATCCATGGTGTTTCCCCCTTGCCCACATTTTCAGGAAAGTGTCCCACTAACTGCCATTTCCCTCCACGGGAGCCCCCAGGGGCTGCGAGTGGAGGATGTTTCTCGATATCTGGGGTCTCCAGGGAAGGGGCAGTGTGGAGGGCACCTCTGTTTTCAGGGATGTGGAGGGGAGCGGGCTGGAGAGAGAGGGCAGAGGCAGGGGCTGCGTCCTTCCTGAGGCTGCCCGACACCCGGCCTGCGGCCCTCAGCCAGCCTGCCCCTTCCCGCCCCCCGGAACTCCGATGGGAGGAGTGTCCCCTCTAGTGAGTCCCAGAGTTGTGCTTCATGAAAGACATTCAGCAGAATTTTCATTTCAAATTAAACACGTTGTAGAAGCCTCCGCTATTCATCAGCCTTTGGCATGGGGGGTATTAATGAGCATTTATTTCACATTTTTCTGAAGCTGCCTAGGGCCAGCACTGAGCTGGAGGAGGTGTCAGTATTGTTGTCCCCATTTTACAGATGAGAAAGCTGAGTCCCAAACGGGAAGTGAAGGGCCTCCTGGACAGCAGGGCTTTGCCGTGGTCTGGCTGATGCCATCAGTGGGGGTGGGGGAGGGTCTGCACAATCACGGCCTCCAGCTCCCCATCCAGAAATGGGCTGATGCCCGCTGCTCTCTCCTCCTGCCCTGCCATCCTCCTGGGCCAGGGCCGCAGGGTGGCAATCATGGTAGGAATAGCAACGGTACAGCCAGCAGGCCCGGGGCCCACCAGGCACTGTCGTCAGGGCTGCAAATACCCTTGGCTAATTTGGGGAAACTGAGGCCCAGGGGTGAGCCCCTTGACCAAGGCCACTCAGCCAGTCGATGCCAGACCCCAGCCTCATGGCTGCACTGCGCTTCCCCAGACCCTCAGCCGTGGGGTCCCACCATGCACCCCCTCTTCCCAGCTCACCTGGGCCTTGCTGGCTCCCAGGAAAGCTGGGGCGGGGGGAGTGGGAGGGTCCCAGGGGCCAGGCCAGCCATGTCCCACGGGTGCCTTTGTGTCCTGTCACCTGCTGCCCCACAGCTCCCCAGGGCCACTGACCAGCGGGGCCATCTGGGCGCTTTTCCCCCGCAGGAGGCCTACTCCGTGGCCCGGCAGTTCAACCTGATCCCGCCCATCTGCGAGCAGGCCGAGTACCACATGTTCCAGCGCGAGAAGGTGGAAGTGCAGCTGCCCGAGCTGTTCCACAAGATAGGTGGGTGTCGCCGCCCGCCCCGCCCCGCACCCACCCTCTCCGCCCAGGCCTTGACTTTGCCCGGTGTTCCCTCTAGGCGTGGGCGCCATGACCTGGTCCCCTCTGGCCTGCGGCATCGTTTCCGGGAAGTATGACAGCGGCATCCCACCCTACTCAAGAGCCTCCTTGAAGGTGAAGGAGTGGCCGGGGAGGGGGAGGGGACGGGCAGAGGACAGGCATTTGCAGGGGCAGGGGGACCTTTGGGCCGACTGTCTTGGTGCTGGGCAGGGGCTTCCCTGGGCTACAGCTGCTCTCACCGCCTCTGTCTGCGGGTTCCGTGGCATGAGAACACGGAGCCCCTTCTGGCCTGACCCCACACCTGGAGGGGCCGCCCACCCCATGGGACCTGCCCCGGATAGGGGGGCTCCTTCATATATCCCCACCTCTGCCCCCACCCCAGTATGCACTTCGTGGGCTGGGTCCACAGGTGCCATTTGGGGTACCCCCACCCCATACACTTTCCCACTCTCTGCTGTCACTGAGACCTCAGGGGCTGCAGAGCTACACAGCAGTGACCCTGGGACAAGTGCCCCCTCCCCGACACATACCTCTGGAGGGTCCCAGACTACAGGGCTTGGGGACACAGAGCAGGCAGAGAAAGGCCTGCCCAGCAGGACAGACCCAGCCCTGGATCCGAGGCAGCATGGCCTGGCCCACCCCTCCTCCCGGCCCATAGCAAGGGTGGGCAGAGTGCCCTCCAGGAGGCACTGTAGTCCTGAGGGGTGGCCAGGGGTGGCAACACCCCTCTAGGGTCAGGGGAGGCTTCCTCTGGGCCACAGGAGGCAGCCAGTCCCCGGCCGCCAGGCTCCCTGGGAGAAGGGAAGGGCCACCCTCACCGCCTTGTCCTGGCTCAGCGGCGGGTCAGCACCCTGCAGACTGCACTTGAGGGTGTGGACAGGGCCGTGCTCCTGCCCACCCTGCCCAGCAGGCCTGGGGCAGGGTGCTGCCCTGGCTTTGAGACCAGAGCCTCTGTTGGGAGAAGCAGATTGTCAGCCACCTGCACATGAGGTCCAGGTGACCTGCCCTCACCTGGAGCTGTGCCCTGCCCCACCCAGGGCTACCAGTGGCTGAAGGACAAGATCCTGAGCGAGGAGGGCCGGCGCCAGCAGGCCAAGCTGAAGGAGCTGCAGGCCATCGCCGAGCGCCTGGGCTGCACCCTGCCCCAGCTGGCCATAGGTGAGGGCTCGTGTGCCGGGGAGGTGGTGGGGGTCCCCGAAGGCCTGGGCTGGCCAGGGGGAATGAGGCTGGGGGTCACCATGGGGCCAGCGTCCCTGGGGGGAAAGGTGAGGGAGCCCTGAACAGTGCCCCTGCTGGCCACGGACAACAGGGCTCTGGGGGCAGGGTTGGGACCCATGTCCTTGGGGAGTTGGTGGGGGTCCCTAAGGGCCTTGGCCACCCCCTCCATCAGCCAGCCATGGGTAATGGGGCCCCCACATTCATGGGGAGAAGATGGGGGGCCCTGAGCCCCTGGGACACCTCGACACCCGGGGGCAGTGGGGCCAGGGCTCCCTCAGCACCTCCTCCAGCCACTCCTTGGGCAAAGCCCCCACCCCCACTGCTGAGCATCTCGGGCCCCCCAGCCCCTGGACCCAGAGGCTGGGTCTCTCCCACCCAGTCGGGGGCAGACAGGGCCCTGCGGAGGGCACCGCCCTCACCTCGGGTCTTGCTGCCCCAGCCTGGTGCCTGCGGAACGAGGGCGTCAGCTCCGTGCTCCTGGGCGCCTCCAACGCCGACCAGCTCATGGAGAACGTGGGAGCGATTCAGGTGAGCGTGCGCAGCTGCACGGAGCTCCCACCCAGCCAGGCTTCGTCCTGCGTGCCAGGCACGGTCTAGACAGCCGGGACGCACCCTCGAACCAACCGGGGGGCCCTGCTCCTGGAGAGCTCCCTTTCTAACAGGGACAGGTGTACACTGGATGCCAGGAGGAAGGAAGTTGAAACAGGCATTGGAAGGTGATAAGCTTTCGAGGAAAAACACCAGAGATGGGGCAATGAGAAAGGGAGCCGGGGGCAGGGGGAGGTGGCACTGCAGACCCAGGTTGAAGGGGAGCTGTCAGCTGGGCTTGTTGAGAACGTGGCGTTTGAGCACAGGCTTGGGGAGCCGTGGAGTGCGTCGTGCACATGCCGGTGGGGAAGAGGCTCTGGCAGCAGCAGCCGCTGCCAAGGCCCGGGACAGGGGCACATCCTGAAGGGCAGGGGCGGGCGTGTTTCTTCCAAGTGGGATGGGAGCCGGGCACGATTTGGAGCTGAGGAGGAGCTTGGTCCAACGTAGCTTTTAAAGACGCCCCCTCTCTGCCCGCTCAGTGGGGCCAGATTTGGGAAGCCAAAGCCAAAGCCAAAGCAGCGTGGCCTCCATCTGCTTCAGATGGAGCCAGATCTGATGGGTGGGGACAGTCCCGTCCAGCAGCAGGTCTGGAGGGACGTCGCCCCAGCCCCCACCAGCCAGGCGACCTTGGTGGGAGTTCTGATTCGTTTTGTCCTTGCAGGTCCTTCCAAAACTGTCGTCTTCCATCATCCACGAGATCGATAGTATTTTGGGCAATAAACCCTACAGCAAAAAGGACTACAGATCCTAAGACGCCCCGCCCGCCTGCTCGGACAGTCCCCGTCTCCCTCCTAGTCTTTGTTTGCTCGCTTACGCTGTTCCGAAGCCAAGTGAAGAGTGTGGTTCGCATCAAAGAGAAAACACTCGCCGTGATGTCATCGGGAAATGATCTCCCACGTCGCTGCCAGACACCACCCACTGCTTCGCCAGACCACGTGGAAGTCGGATTTGTGCCCCAGAGGCATTGGTTAGGAAGGACGTTCCAGCAGTCCCACCCAAGCCTGTCGCCTCTGCTCATCCTCCCGGAAAAGACCACCCAGCTGTCTCCCAGCCTCAGCCCTTCACGGCGATTCCTGAAGTCAAGGCCAGACCAAGGCCTGGTTGGGTCTTCCAGGCAGGCAGGGCCGGCCTCTCCTCTGCCAAGTCCCCTGCCTGGTGTTGGGGGAGGGGAAGAGGGAATCTGGCCCTTCCAGGGGCCTCCTCTGCCCGGGCCCTGGTCATTGGGCGGGGCCTCCCCACTGGGGGTCTTCCTCAACCTCCCTCTTCCCAAGGGCTCCAGATACTTTCTGGGGGCCCTGACCCCAGATTCCTCCCCAATCCTTCTATGCCCTGACCTGCCCACTGGGCCTCGGCAGGGGCACAGCCACCCAGCTGGCCTTGGCCCCCCCACCCTCATTGGCAGGGGCAGGGACCCCAGAGGGAGTGGCTGTGTGGTTTGGGACCCACAAAAGTTCAGGGCTCGGATTGCTAGCCCCACAGGCTTCCTCCCTGCGCAGCACTGAGGAGCCCATGCCGGGGACGGCTGGAGCACTCGGGAGGGGCCCAGAGGAATGGGCCTGTCCTCGCCCTGGAAGGCCTGTGGCTGTGCACTCAGCTGGACCGTGGCTGCTGACCACACATGGGCAGGTGGCAGCAGGCAGGGACCATGTGCACAAGGACATGCTCCTCTTGGTCTGCAGAGACCCTCCTCTAAAACCACCCCCACCCCAGGCCTCTGTTGTGCGCCGGGGTGGTGGGCTTGGGTTTTGCAGAGAGATGTTTAGACCCTTCCGGTAAAGGAAGGTCCCTGGGGTTCTCTGAGCTGCATGCCCAGGGGCTGGGGTGGTACCCCCAGCAGCAGCCCTACAAAGTAGGGGAAGACCTCAGGGACCCTCTCCCTGGAGAGAGGGCTGGCCCGTCCCTTCCACACACCCCCGCCCTAGAACAGTTGGGGAGAGGGAGGGCGGGCAGGACAGGCCCAAGTCAGCCCCTGTGCAGCCCAGAGCTGGGGGATGGTGACGCCAGCAAGCCTGCAGGTGGGGGTCGCCTGGAGGCCCAGTCCTGTGGTCCTTTGTGGGCTACATGGGGGCAGAACCCGCCCCTACTGCACCCTTTGCCTGCTGGCTCCACAGGGGACCCTGTGCCTCCGGCCTCAGCGTGTCCCTCTGGCACAGGCACATCTGCTCCTGCTTCACCCCGGAGGAGCTGCCATTCTGAGCAGGCACCTCCCCAGCCAGTCCTGGCCAGGCCGAGGCCTGGGAAAGTGCTGAGAGAAAGCCACAGATGCAGGGGGAGGCCGGGGAGAGGGTGGGGAGGGGAATGGCTTCCTCCTTTCCCAACCCACCTTCCCACTGACCTGGAGTCCAGAACCTTGGCCCTCCTCCCAGACCAAGCCCCTGGGGGTCTCCTCTGCCAAGACCTGCCACAGGCTTCGCCAGAGCAGCCCTGGGGGTGTGGGGAGGGGCGATGCCCCCCGCAGAAGTCCCAGCCTGTGGCACCACACAGGGCTCAGGCGCCTGCTCCCAGGACAGCCCTGCCGGGGCAGGTGCTGCCGAAGGACCAGATGGCTCTCCCCTCATTGGCAGGGAGGTGGCTGGTCCCCGTCTGCACAGCTGACCCCAGCCCTGTCCATTGTTAGAAGATGGACCAGGGCGTGTGGGTGCCGGGTGGGGCTGCTGCTCCCCGTGGGCCACACCTAGGAGAGTGGAGCCCCGGCTGGCTGTGTGTTTGCCACACAGAGGGGAACAAGAGCCCTAGGGTGAGCTCTGCCAAGGCCCAAGTGCCCGGCGCCCAGGACCCAGGCAGCCTCCCAGCCCAGCACTTCCTGCAAGCGGGTTCGGGGGTGTCTTGTTGCACATCCACTAACGGCAGGCAGGGGCTCTGCTTCCTGGGGGCAGGTCCCCCAGCTCAGGAGGGGTGGGATGGGGGAGAGGTGTCGGGTGTGGCCATCAGAGGAGGAGGAAGACCACGGGCAGTCAGAGCCTGGGAGGGCACCACTGGCCCTGGCTGGGCCCACTATCCCGCCCCAACCCATGGCCCAACCCCAGGTCCCGAGGAATGACAGGGCCATCCTCCTGTCTTCCATCCTCGTCCAGTCATGTAAATAATGTGCTTCTCTCCTCCTTTTTTTTAATGACTGTGGTTCCTCAGCTGATTGCATTCCCCACCTAGGCAGAGACTGCCACATGCCTCGAGCTTCCAAAGGAGACTCAGACCGAGACAGCCACTGTATCCATGGAATGACAAAATAAAGCCCAAGCCCCTCCATCTCCGCGCCTTTCTGCTCCTCCCATTTCCTTGGGGCCAGGGATGGGCCGAGGGTGCCACGGGAGGGGAGGGAAGGACTGCCGACTGTGGGGCTCCCCGAAACCTGAACCTGGGACAAAAGGGCAGAGGAGAGGCAGAGATCACGGCAGAGGGTGGGGACAGGGTGCTTGGGAGATCAGCTCCCACCTCTCCCAAGTGATTC
>JAQIFY010005895.1:0-10707 GCA_028533085.1 Varecia variegata | reverse complement strand
ACACTCTTACACATACACATAAGCCTCAGCTCCACACTTTATGATTAAGTAGGTTTGAGGTGGAGCCACAGAACCTGAACTTTTCAAAAGCTCCACAAGTGATAAAAATGCTCATCCTCAGTTGAGAACCACCACACAACATGCTATTCTGACTTCATCTAAACCTGGAAATGACAAGAATGCTGGCCAAGACATCTGATTAATAATTTAGAAGCATGGCATGGAGAACATGATTTTTCTTAATAGGACCTTTTGAAGAAGAAAATGACAGCATGCAGTCATATGGATTCTTTAAGAAAATACAGAAGTGAGGAGGACAAGGATTAGGGAGAACAATAACCAATACTTAAATTATTCATTATCATGAATAGTATAATGAGCTCAATTTCCCAACCACTGAGGAAAAAAAAAAATATATATATATATACATATCTGTGTATGTGTGTATACACCCATAATAGGCAAAATGCATTTATTTAATGTTTAATTATGAATATCAAAACTATTAGTCTTTTTAAAGAATGGAAAAAGGACTTTAGGAGCTTTTCTCTTACATACAAAATAATCTATATTAATCCTCAAAGGGTTTGTAAAGTGTTACAGTTAAGAAAGTTTTTGTATCTACTCCAGTAAATCTAGTTACTTACTAGAAAATTCAGTGAGATCTTTACTAGGTGGGTTGGACAAATTCTAAACTCCAGAGCAGAGAGTAGGACATTGCAGGAAAAAAAATTATTTTAAAACAGTGTACCTGAGTCACAAAACTTAATAGTCTCAATATAGACAATGGGTTGAGTTCCAAAAGTTCATTTCTTAGCAAGTCTATTAAATTATAATAAAGTGATTTGTAAATTATAATAAAGTACCCAATGAGATTTTGTAAAAGAAGTCACAATGTAATTGAAATGTCATATAGTTATCCTGAAAAAATACTTGAAAACAATGCTTCTATAATTATTTAACAGTATTTAAACCAAGTCTTTAAATTGAGTGCCCATAGTGGGCATAAATGCATTGTTGGAAATGTCAGACAGAAAGTAAGTTTTAACTTCATATGTATGCTATACTCTAAAGGCACCCTACATAGATTATTTACTCAATAAACAGTATTGATGATGATCTCCATGCCTAGGTATTTTTTAAAAACCTTTTAGAGTAGTGGTTCTGAAACCTCAATGAATAAGCAACTGAGGAGCATGTTTAAAACGCAGATTCATGCTGTAATTGCAGAGATTCAGACTCAGAAGGTTAGAACTGGGAGGTTCTATATTTTTAACAAATACACAGTAAGAGGCAGTAAAAGTTTGTTCATAACTATTCTACTTTTTGCTTGTTGTCCCTGTATAATTTTTAATGACAGCTACTTCCACTCTCAGTATACTAGTTTTGATGATAAATTATGGTCAGCTGAAGTTTAGAGTACCCAGAACTCCCTAAAGTCTCCCAAGTTGTAAAAAATGATGCTTCTAGAATTCTTAGGACACCTCCACCCCCAGAGCCACTGGTGCCTTTGCTGTGTGGTAGTCATGGAGTCATCTCTCAAAAATTCACAGAAAACTCAAGTATTGTAGAAACCATTGCAAAAGTAGTCTCCTTTGGTATTCTCTTTTAGAGAATTCTCACAGTCCTGTTATTGTCCACCAAGTTCTTAATTACCATATTCTGGTATTATAGTCATCTTAGGAGGCCATTCCAAGCAAAATGGAAAGCAAGAATAAGAGCTCCAACATAGAAAGCAGAACATATTTGGATATTGATGATAAGTGTGCAGAGTAGTCCTGGAGTGGAAGAAAAAGAGTCTTAAGTGTAAAGTGGCCCACTTTGGGGCCCAGGATGATGGGGAAAAGAATTGGTGGAATTGCAACACTTCTATGACAGGAATTATTGAAAACAAAAAAGTTATAAAAAAAAAATGAGGTTCAGTTAGAGATGAAACTGTTAACTGTTTTTTGGTTAACTACGAGAACACATATGAAAATACTTGGTAAACAATAAAGGCTTATGAACCATTAGGGACTCAATAAAAATAAAACTGGAAAAAGCGATAGCAAAAGAAACGGGGAAAATAAAAGAGAGGAGAGGAGGTATAGCAGGTGAGAGCAGCCTGTGGCTGCATCCAGACAGGCCCTGGAAGTAGGAGGAAGAGGAGGACCACAGCCTGAAAATTATGGCATTGCCTGGGGGTGGGGGTGGAGGGAAAATCTTTCTAAAACTAATTTTGAGATTAAATGAACTTCCTAGGAAATAGTTTTATCTTATAATTGATACTGTCTTTATTCTAAAAAATGAGGCAGCATCTATCCTGTCTACATTCCCAAAATCCTGTCAATCTTGTCCCTACCACCAAACAGAGCAAGGTGGGAATATTTTCCTTCAATATTTTGTTCATCTTCAATGATAAAGTAAAAAGGTCAAGTCCTGCCAATTTGCCATTTGATTTAATATGCATGAAAAGGTATGTTTTCTTTTAATGGATAATGACATATGAGGGAAAATGTCTGTACTGAGACAGTATCGAGCAGATAACTTTGTGTCCTGATTTTTCATTTACACTTTAACCAAAGCATTTTCTCCTGATATTCTATGTTCTTCTCAAAAGTCATTTTTAGTAACCATATACTATTCCAACTTGTATGTGTACCAAAATTTTCCAGCAATCGTCATCGTTCCTTGATACATTTCAGATTCTTTTTCTCTTGAATATTGCTGTGTTTTTTCTTAGATCATTTATTAAGGATAGATTCATAATCCTGTGATTACTGGGTTAAACAATATGAGTATTTTGGGGGTACATGGTACATATTTGCAAATTACTTTGAAAATAGACATACTCTTTACAAATATATTCTGCAGTGTGTATAAAATTGTTTATCACAAGTTTAATCATTTTGGTAATAAAATATTATATTTATTTTTCTTAATTTACTTTGCTTAGTAGTCAGGTCAAATATATTTACCCATAATTTTTCCTTCTTTGTAAGTTTTCTAGTCGTGTTATTGCCTATTTATTCATTTAGATCATAACGTTTTTCTTAAAAGATTTGAGGAAGTTTTGTAGTCTATGGCTGTCATCATATTATTGCCCACACTATATTTTTTCCAACTAGATTGCGGTGTGCCTTTTAGATTTTAGTGTATTCCTTTTAATCGCATAGAAATTTCAAATTTTTATTACTTTTACTGTGTTATTTTGTACATGCTTTTAAAATTTCACCCTCAAATTGATTTTCTATAACTAATCATTTATATTTTTTTTAGATTGTTTAGGGCCTTATTATTTATAGCTAACCTCAATATATGTGGAATTTCTTGTTAATGCTGTGAGACAAAGACTTCACATTACTTTTTCTTCAAAACTAGCTAGCCACTTGTCTTATAACAATTTGTTCACCCTTCCCTTCTCTACTAACTGTGACAGTTCTTTTATAAAAAGTAAAATGAGCTCTATAAATATTTTGTTCTAGACTATTTCTTTTACTCCCTTGATTTGCCTATCTACCTTGTGATGTTGCATATCATCTTAACTATTACACTTTATATTTTGACTAAATAAATTTTCAAAACAGTTTCTATCTAGTCAGAGTAAGTGATTTTACTTCATTTGGAGAAAAAATTCTGACCAATCTTCATCTGCAAAATAGGTTAGTTTAAGGTTCTAAGCAATCAAGTGAAGACTTTTCATAAGAGTGAGCTTTAGGTACTTTTTTTTAAGAGAAGGAGGTCACTTAAAGGATGTAATGTTCCAAATCCACATCATTAAGAGAAAAAAAGGCTTAGCGGTGCCTTTTCTGTTAATTATTTCCAATAACCTTTCACGCTGTGACACCAATGGAGATACAGGCTTTTTCTTTTCCTGAGTGATTAGCGCATACAATGAACCATGACAAGTAATTATCATGACCCTTGAAATTTTAATGTATAGGAACATTGCTACAGTGTTATTTTTAGACAGATCTCCTAAATTGCTTTCTCCTAATCTTTTCAGTGACATATCTTGAAAATTCTTAGCTTTCGAGTTAGTTCTACAGTAACTAGTTAGTGCAGGCCAGTTAGTGCAGGTCATCTGCTTCCTCACTTTCATCTGCACAGATGAAGAATCATAGTCAGAAGTGGGTTCAAATTTACTAGTAGCTAAGCCAAGACTTAAGTCCACCTCTCCGGATTACCATTTCAATATTCTTTTAACCCTGCCCTCACAAGTTTCATATCTTTCCATGCTGTGATGTCATCGCTTCATTGAGTTAGTGTCACAGAAATTTGTCATCATTCAGGAGATAGATGTGTATTTGCTTGTGTTAGAAAATCAAAATACCACACAGTGCAGTCTGAACCAGTAATATTAATAAAAGTACTGAATAAGCAAAGTTGTTTTCTTCCACAAGTGCCCCACCAATTATGTATATGAGTTCAACATTTCTACTATCAAAAATTTGCATTTTTTTGCAAACTAAAACCACTATGAGATATCACCTCTTACCTGTAAGGATGGCTATTATCAAAAAGACAAGAGATAACAAATGTTGGCAAGGGTGTGGAGAAAAGGGAACTTGGTATACTGTTGGTGAAAATGTAGATTGGGATAGCCATTGTGGAAAGCAGTACAGAGATTTCTAAAGAAATTATAAATAGAGCTCCCAGATGACCAGCAATCCCTCTTCTGGTATATATCCAAAGGATATGAAATCACTACCTCATAAAGAAATCTGCACTCTTATGTTCGTTGCAGCATTATTCACAATAGCCAACATACAGAAACAACCTAAATGCCCATTGACAGACAAATGGATAAAGAAAATTTGGTGTATGTATACAAAAGAATATTTTTTAACCTTAAAAAATAAGATCCTGCCATTTGCCACAACATTGATGGACCTGGAGGACATTATGCTAAGTTAAATAAGCCAGACACAGAAAGAAAAATATTGCATGTTGTTACTTATATGTGGAATTAAAAAAAAAAAAAAAGAAAAAAAGCTCAAATTACCAAGCCAGAAGCCAGAGAATGAAACAGTGGTTACCACAAGTGGGGAGGGGAAGGACATGGGGAGATGTATGTCAAAGGATACAAAACAGCAGATATGTAGGAGGAACAAATTTAGAGATCCGATGTACAACATGAGGACTACAGTTAATAAAATACAATTGTATTGTTTTAGTAATTTTATTTGGACAAGTAGGTCTTAGCTGCTCTTGTCACACAAAAAAAGTAACTATATGAGATGACAGATATGTTCATCCACTTCACTATTGCAAACACTTTACTATCTATATGTTCCCATAACATCATGTTGTAAACCTCAAATATACACAATAAAATGTATTTTTTTTAAAAAAAGAATTTGCATTTTGATCTTTATTTTCCCCTAGACATTTAAAAATATGTGAAAAAATATACTTTATCCACAGGCAGATTTTCTATATCCATTTAACTATGTCTCCAGAGAACATTTATCAACAGAAGCTAAACATATGGACTTTCTAAAATTAAGAAAACTTTTTTGGAACTTGAAGAGACTTTTGAATAGGGCTCAATGCAACAAACCATAGTGAATTATTCAAAAACAGGAGATCAAAGGAATAGAGGAAACAATTTCGTGCTGTAGAAGCAAGGCTTTGTAAATTGATATGTGGCGATATTCAGGATAGTTTAATTTGGTGGCCTGGAAGAAAATCAAATGAATTGAAGAAATTCATATAAATATTTCTCTTCTGTTTTAAAATTAAAGATATCTGCTAATTTGAATATGCCACCTGTGCTTTACTCCAATGTTCAACAGTTTCTTTTTATAAATTGAGAAAAATGCATCTAATTTCACAAATATTCTCCATTCTCCCAAATTAAAAATATGTGCCTGTAATTTAATATTCTTATGAAATTGAATATCTAAAATAGAAAAATCCTAACACAGACCTTCCTTTATGATCATCCTTGATATTTTAAATCCTCAGACATTTTAAAATTGAAACAATAACATTTCAGTGGGGAAATTTTCAAACAAAAGGTAAAGCTATAGAAGCATAGTCAGATCTTAAATCACTTGAAAGAAAAATGTAGGTGTAAGGGAAAAAGTTACAGGTAATAAGATTTAATGGTTGTGAGAAATAGACAAAAACTAATAGTGTTCTCTAGAGAAAATAGCTTTGGGGCAGACAGAAGAGAAATGAGGTGTGATACTAAGAGCAGTTTTAAAAATAAAGAAAACAGAAACAGTAATAGAGAAAGAATAAGAATTAAAGAGAAAATTAAATCAGAGGATAGTATATAACGAGTCCCAAAACTTTTGTCTTGATCAATCTGATGGGAAATTAAGCACTAAGAGTACATTTTTCCAAAGTGAGAATAATGATCGTTGGCCAACATCAGCTTGTTTCCATGGATCGGGCTAAGGACAGGTGACAGTTGTGGTGGCTTGGGTAGGGAGACAGCCTACCCTGTGGCTCTGGTCCAGAGCTGGGGCCATTAGACCCATGCTGAGAACCAAGCAGTTCAAGAGGATACTTTCCAGTCAGCCCAGAACTGTTTGCACCCTAATAGAAACCCAGAGCCTCGAAGCAGCAATGTCCAAATATAAGCCAAAGGGTCACCATGCACCTGTTTGGAGGTTTCTCACACTAAGTAGGTTCAAAGATTTAAGGTATCCTCACAGAAGGCCTTTAGGCATCAAGCTCACTTTACTGGAAAAGATAAAATGGGATCATCAATGACAACAGTCCCAGGTTCTTTCTTACTGTTGAATGTGACTGAATTTCTTTAATGTGGAGTTGTATCTTCAGTAGTAAAATGTAAGAAAATATATGAATCCTTTTGTCAAATGCAACTCAGTTTGTTTTTTTTTTTACTTGATTTGTATGGTACAAGCACACTACTGCCACCAGTTTGTGATACTCCTGAATTGCAGGAACACCATTTAACCCTAAAGACAATCTGATTATTATTTATAATATTAAGTTTGAGAATTTGTTATGATTTTATTTCTTACACATTCCTAAGAAAATGCCAATCAAATGATTGAGTTTGGAACCAGACAGGACCTTTAAGTTGATTTCTTTTATCCTCCTCATCTTACAGTTGAGGAAATAAAACAATAAAGTTAAATCTGTTCAATGTTACACAGTTAATGACAGAGATAGAAAGAGAACCATCTGCCATTGTATACAATGTTTATATTGAATATTATAAGAATTACATTTTTACTACTGCCACCTATGAACCATTCTCTTACCTATCATTCTTCACCTGATTACCTATTAATGTGGAGACATTCATAAACTTAAACCCTTTCATTTATAATGACTCATAGAATGGAAAGGTTTGTGTATATGTGAGTCTGATAAACTGCTGACCACTGTGTACTTCTTCTCCCACTTGTACTTCTTCACTTCTTGCCTGGACCTCCTTCTCTTCTTACTCAAATACCCTTGAACTCTAAATTTGGTTGCTCTGAGTCTCTGGACAACTTCCTAAGTGAGAAGCTGAAAGAGAATAAAAATGAACATGAGTAACCATTTATATATAAAGTGCTGAGCATGAATGTGACTTAACACTCACTCTATGAGCAGCACTGAAAGGAGCACGGAGATTCGTCAGCTTCCTATCAGCTGACCATGTCCAGAATCTATAGATGGAAGACACAGAGTGGCAGACACTTGGGAGGAGGAATGAGTCAGAGAGGCCTGAGGAAGGAAGTTCACACGCAAGGCCTGTGCCCATGACTCCAGATGGGGTCATGGTGAGGTTGTAAACAGCTTTGTTAGCTGCACTAAGGATTTTGAACTTTATCCCAATGGAAAGCCCGTGAAAGTTTTAAAATGACAAGACCAGATTTATGCTTTGGAAAAATCCTTCTGGCTTTAATGTAAGAAATGGAGAAAGAGTGCAATAGACAGAATGTTTGTGACCCCTGAAAATTCATGTTGAAATCCTCACCCCCAATGTGATGGTATTAGGAGGTGGGGCCCTTGGAAGGTAACTAGGTCATTAGGGTGGAGCCCTCATAAATGGGAGTAGGATCCTTATAAGAAGAGGCCAGAGAGCTACCTGGCTGCTCTTTCCACCATGTGAGGATACAATGAGATACCAGCAATCTACAACCCGGAGGAGGGCTCTTGCCAGAACACCATCATTCTGACACCCTGATCTCAGACTTCCAGCCTCCAGAACTGTGAGAAATACATTTCTGTTATTTATAAGCCACCAGTTTGTGGTACTTTGGTATAGCAGCCCAAACTGGCCAAGACAAGTGGGGAGGGGCTTGAGTAGTGAGTAAGACCAATGCCTAGAAGGGTGCCTGACAAATAGGAGGTGATAGATAAATAACTTCTGAGCATGTATGGCAGCAGGGAAACCAATTATGATGCTGTTGCAGAAATCCAGGCAGGAGGGGGTTACCAGGCCAGCATGGCAGCTGTCATCGAGTGTGCATTAGGAGTTAGTGTCCAATGCAAGTGTCCAGAACTAAGAACATCTTACGTTTTTAGGTTGTGTCTGAATCCAGAGTAAAGACAAAGTTCAATTTTGTTTGTCAAGGTAGCATTTCACTTTTAGCAGTTTCCTTTCCTTAAAGATGTAGCACTCTTTCACCACTAACGTTGCATTACTTCTGAGCTGGCAGTTTTGCTGATGGCCCCTGTGCTCTGGAGGGCTTGCCCATTCATTTCCTGCGTCCCCATTTGGTAGTGCACATTTCTGCTCTCATTCTTCACTGCAAGGTTCAAATACATAACCATTCTAATTATTAACAAACAAGAGAGGAAGAGATTGGAAAACAAACATGCAAGAGTAAGCAGATGCACACCTGATGAGTTATTGCAGAGTATTTCTCTTAATTGATGGCATTATCATCCCAAATGTTGACAGGCCGAGCTTGGATAGGATCCAGTATACTCACTGTCACTGAAAACAGTTAATTATTTGGGGGAAATTATGTGTTCTGGCAACACAGGGCTATAAACATATAGACAAATCAAAAAAACTTAATAGGTATATTAATCCATAACTTTATTATAAGCATGAATTGATTAGATCTATTTACTAAGTGTATAGATACTTCTGCTAGAGAATAAAGCTTTCTACCTCCTTATTAATCCACAATCTTTCTTGCTTAATTTCAGAGCTGTTTGTGATTTCCCAACACTGGCAGCTACTGTTTTCCTTTTTGTAGCCTCGAGCAATGCAAAATGCTCAGGCTTCATCATCATACTGATTTGGGTTTAAATTCAAGTCTTGGGACACTAAAGCCTGGTGACCATGTGCAAATTGTCAAATTTTTCTGAGTCTGACATTCTCCTCTTATAAGTAATAATCACAATCTCAAAGAAGTGCTTGAGGGGTTTAATTAGGTTGTTTATGTCTTTTAAAAGTCTAGCACAATGTCAGACACATAAAAGGAATGAATCTTCATGACCATTGTATCAAATGAAAAGTTCTCCAAAGATATCTTTTGTTGTATTTAAAAACATTAGAGGCTGGGCGCAGTGGCTCACGCCTGTAATCCTAGCACTCTGGGAGGCCGAGGCGGGTGGATCGCTCAAGGTCAGGAGCTCGAGACCAGCCTGAGCAAGAATGAGACCCCGTCTCTACTAAAAATAGAAAGAAATTATCTGGCCAACTAAAAATATAGAAAAAATTAGCCAGTCATGGTGGCGCATGCTTGTAGTCCCAGCTACTCGGGAGGCTGAGGCAGAAGGATTGCTTAAGCCCAGGAGTTTGAGGTTGCTGTGAGCTAGGCTGACGCCACGGCACTCACTCTAGCCCAGGCAACAAAGAGAGACTCTGTCTCAAAAAAAAAAAAAAAAAAAGAAAAGAAAAACATTAGATAGGCTAAAAATATTTTTAATAGGAGCTCAGAGATAACCACACTGGTGTTACTTGAATTCTATATTACTACTTGGAAGATTTCATTAACTTCTTTAAAAATGACACATACTTTTGCATTCTTCATTCATGATGTATATATTAAGCCTAAATTAATTTAGGTGAAAATACTAACTTGAAATGTTAGGAGTATTAGCTGTAATCTAAAGTTTCAGGTGTTATCTTTCTACTTTCTATTATCTTACCACCAGTAGATTTCAGTTAGATTTTAATCAATGACATTTTTTTGCTCATAATTTTTATTCATCAGTTTATATATGAATATCCCATTTCTTTTTTTTATTGATACATAATAATTGTACATATTCATGGATTACATGTTACATCTTGAAACAAGCACACAACATACAATGATCAAATCAGGGTACCTGGGACAAGATTCACCTGAAACATTCATCATTGCTTTATGTTGGGAGTATTTGAAAACTTCTAGCTATTCTGAAATACAATAAACTATTGTCAACTATAGTTGCCCCATTGTACCACTGAACATCAGAACTTCTTCCTTCTATTTAACAGATTTACCCCTTCACTGACATCTCTTCATTACCCCATCCCACCACCCTTACCAATCTCTAGTAGCCACCATTCTATTCACTACTTCCTTGAGATCAGTTATTTTAGGTCATATTTGAGTGTGAAAATGAAATATTTGTCTTTCTGTGCCTGGTTTATTTCACTTAAAATAATGTCCTCCAGATCTATCCATGTTTCTGCAAATGACAAAATTTCCTTCTTTTTCATGGCTAAATAATATTCCTTTGTGTACATACACCATAACATTTTTATCCATTCATCCCTTGATAAGCCCTTAAGCTGATTTCATAATTTAG
>JAQIFY010005894.1:0-10707 GCA_028533085.1 Varecia variegata | reverse complement strand
GATGCACACCGTCTGGGGGATGGACACTATACGTAACCTAAACATTTGTACCCCCATAATATGCTGAAATTTAAAAAAAGTTATATTGTCTTCCACCTTTTACCATTTAACAGGTAATCACTTTTCCATTAAAGGAGATGTCCTGGGAAAGAAGAATCTGAACAATGAGTTATCAGATTAAATGGGTTAACTGCTTTAAGCGCTTACAATAGTGCCTGTCAGAAAGTTAATCAGTGTCAAATAGTAATAAAATAAATAAGCAATATGCATCGGCCTGTTTACTACAAGAATTGGAAGTAGATTTTTTAGCTTTTAAAATCGGGCTTCCAAGTTTACTGGGGGAGAAAAATCATTAATGCCTCGGTAAAACCAAGGTGAAGGTCCTTATTAGCAGTCAACGTGGATTTTTATTTGGATATTCTAATTGAAAATGGAAGATTTTTTAGGAACCACAGACATGCTGGTAATAAATTACAAGAAATAACAAAGGTTTTGCAAAGAATGCAGAATGGTATTCTTCCAGATAAGGGCAGAATATGTTAATATCTACCCAACCAAGCCTTGAGTCAGTTAATTGAAACACCAGTGTGATAGCTCAGAAGTGACACTGATCCCTTCTGCCTTATGCCTGCAAAGCAAGGACACCAGCCTGATGGCTCTGGGCCTTCTAAGGAGCAATGACTCAGACATTCCTTTCTGTCTCCTTCCAGAACAAATGCACCAACTGTAGGTACAGCTCAACTTCTGCCCAGGAAACAGGAGGAAGCCACCTATTCTATTAAGGAGCTAATTGTCCACCCACCCATAGAACCAAAAATCATTTTTTGTACATCCTGGCACTTAATCCCATGAGGAATGTCAAGATCTACCATTTACATTTATTGCTACATTTATAAAAGAAGGGCTTTGCTACCGTTTAAGGCTGTAACCATGACTCCCCAGAAACAGAAACAAAAAGCCTGGAGCCGGGTCATCCTGGACCATCTGCACCTGCAGCAGCAGCCCCTGGAGTGAACCCGCACACTGACCCGGGAAATGATGCCGGGGCTGGGCCGTGCCACGGGCAGCCCGTCCAGTGCTCACCCTCCCTGGACAGCTGGGGCAACTGCCCTCGGCTTCCTGGCAGCTGTGTTTCAACACCTGGCTGCACAAAAGTGGGTCACTGCCATGTCTAGGCTGATGCTAAAGAAAACGGCCCTCAGTAATCCACAGTCTGGAACATTCCACAGGAAGCAACAAGGCGGCCATCAGGCTTTCGCTGAAGGGGCTGTTTAGCTGTTCAAATGGTCCTCAAATGGTCTTTACTCTGCCTCCAAGGACACTGTCCCGAGGTGCCAGGCTGAGCACATCCGCCCTCAGATGCATCCTCACCTCACACAGCACAGTGGCCACAGAAGAAGGGTGCCGACAGTCTTTACTAGCAGCAAATGGTGAACACTTTTTACCCCAGTTACAGTCTCCTGAACCATTGTTTTTGGCTTGAAAATGTCTCACAGTTCTCGCTTACAAGATACTCTAGAGAAAACTTAGCAGTGGTGACCTCTCTGTACAGCCCAGTTGGAGAGACGGGGTCTGAGACTGGCCAGGCCCCCTGCAGTGCAGACCAAGGCATCTGTGAGGCTCTGTGTGCCCCTGGAGATGAGTGAGGTCAGGGGTCCCACCAGCCCCCTTTCCTCAGGGCTCAGGCTGGCCGGGCAGTGGCTGCCCTCAGGGCCTTCCCCCCAACCTTGGTTGTCACCAAGGACACAGCTAAACCCCAGACAGCACCACAGGGACTCATCATCACAAGGACATGTCCAAACCTGCCAATCAAAGTCTTAGAACCCACCTTCTTCACTTCAAAAGATTCCTCTGACTTCTTCACCTGATGGAAAAGAATTGAACATATTTTGGACTCAGTAATTTCTAGAAGCACACAGAAAAAGGGAACTAGGGAGAGCTTTGGAGTCAGCCAGTCCTGGGCTGGAGACCCGGCCTAGCGCCTATTAGCTCTGTTCCTTCGGACAAGTCACACCCTCTCTGAGCCCAGTTTCTTCATCAGGAACAGCAGGTCTAATAATCAACCCCAGTCAGGGCTCAGTATGACAACACGTTAGACAATCAGAGACAATATGCACAAAATGCCCGAGTACCCTGGGCACATGACAGGCCACTACCTCCTTACAATACACAACAGATGAGGTTCTCACTGGGCTTTCCGCAATCCCGCAGAGCCCCCAGGGCCAGCCCCGGGCGGGGTGGGCTGCGGGGAGGCAGCCCCTTCAAGGCAGGCCCAAGCACAATATCCAGGCCCTGCTCCGTTCTTCTCTCGTGTGTGATGTAAGCTTTAAAAAATGATCTTTTTACTTAAGGGATAAGTTTCTGAGACACACCCACAGAGTCCCAGGAACAGAACTGGGTCCTAACCTAGTGACTGCCTAGGGAGGGGGCAGACAAGTGGTCCTGCCTCAGGCCTGGGGACAACCACTCCAGCCTGCGTCTAGACATGCGGGAGCTTAGTAAGGCTGCAGCGCCTCAGGGCTCCTGGGGACTGGCTGCTCCCAGCACACCCCCCCCAGCCTCCCCTTCCACCTTCTCTGCTCAGGGACTCCCTCCGACTGGGGGGGACTGGCCACAGCTACTGCCTGAGGAGGTCCTGTCCTTCCTGGAGGCTCCTCTTAGACACAGCCCCTCTGTGGTCGGGACGCCACGGGTGTGATCCTTTTATAGAAACTTTCCTGAAGACTTTTACCGTCTTTGGGACACCTCCCACGCCCACCCGTGACACTGTGATACAGTAGGGCAAAAGTATTTGGTCTTCACCCTTGTTCCCGGCACAGAGCTTCTAAAACCCTTGGAATTTCCTGAGTGATGGGGGTAAGAAGAGCATGTTTGGTTATTCACAATAAACCCCTTTCACCAGACAGCAGTTTATGCTAATGAGGTGCCTGGTGGCGGCCAGAGGAACCAACCATGCCATTGGAGAGTTGCAACTTGCAGCCCCACTCCCTGACCTCTGGGGAAAGGGAGGGGCTGAAGATTGAGTTAATCACCAGTGGTCAAGGATTTAATCAGCTGCGCCTACGTAACAGACCCTACGCCATAATTTGGAGAGCTTCTGGGTTTGTGAACGCATCTATACGCCAGGCGGGTGGAGCACCCCAACTCCACAGCGACAGAGACCCCTGTGCTCAGGACCCTTGTGGACCCCACCCCAGGTACGTCTTCATCTCCCTGTTCACCTGCATCCTTGTATCATTTATGGTAAACCAGTAACGTACGTAAAGTGCTTCCCTGAATTCTGTGAGCCATTCTGGCAAATGATTGATCCTGAGGAGGAGGCCGGGGGAACCCCCAATTTGTAGCCAAGTTGGATAGAGTGTGGGTACCCTGGGCACACAATACGTGCATCTGAAGTGGGGGCAGTCTTGTAAGACTGGGCCCTTAAACCGTGGGTCTGTGCTAACTCTGGGTAGTGTCAGAATTCAATTAAGTTGTAGGATCTGCAGCTGGGATCTGGAGCGCCGGTGTGAGGAAAACCCCACACATGTGGTGGCAGAAGCGCTCTGCAGGTTGAAACAGATCCTATTAGTTGGCCTACCATACAAAACTGTTTGCACCTCTTCCTGTCACTTAATCCACCTGCCTCATAATGGTCACTGATGTCTGTGTCCCCCACCCCCAGCTCCAGCTAAGCTGGGAGCTCCCAGCAGGCAGGAATGGAGCTGGGCCCTCTCCAGCCCCCATGCCCTGCAAGGGCCTGGCACACAGGTGTTCCTGGGCAAATGTCTGCTGAACCACCTTCTCCTGCGACATGGAGGGAACATGGGGGTGGGACAAGAGGAGTGTCAAAGAATGCATTAAGTGCCCAAAAGGCCTGTCTAAGCCAATGCACGCACATCCACTGAGCTCAGGAGAGCACAGGCTTGGGATTTCCGAATGGCGAATCCACTCTGTGACTACAGCTTATTCCTTTGAGTGGAAAAGGTCCATGAAGCTCTTCAAAGCCGGAGGCCTCCCGAGCCTCTGCCCACTGGAGTCAGGCACGGGGAGCCCCAGTCTGAGTGGAAGGAGGTGCTTGGCCAGCAGCTCCCTGAAGGCAGGTTCACTGGCCGTGAGGGCCAAGGGAAGGGCAAGAGCCTTGCCGTGCCAAGTCTGAACTCCAACCTGCTGCTCCATAGCTTGTGACCTGTCACTTGGTCCCCCAGAGTGTCTCAGCACAGTCAGAAAGAACTTTAGGTGATGATGGGAACGTTCTGTGCTGTCCAATGTGGTGCCATTAGCCACGAGTGACAACCAGGCCTGTGAAATGTGCCCAGTGTAACTGGAAACTGAATTTTCAATTTTATTTAATTTTAATTAACTTAAATTTAAATGTGAATAGCCACATGCGGCCAGAGGCTACCACACTGGACGGCACAGCTTGCAGTGGCAGTGACTCTGACGTCACAGCGTGGTGGTGGAGGTGAAATGAGATGATGCCGGCCAAGCGCCTAAGGCCCTGGGGCACAGCGCTCAGTAAGCGCCGGTTTTCAACGTTAACACAGAGTGTACAGTGACCCAGGAAAGGTGAAATGAAATTATTTTTGGAAAAAAATAAGAGAATTGGGGAGCTTGGGAAGGATGCACTGAGTCCAGCAGCTTGTGTGACTGCCTGCCACCCCCGTCCTGCAGACTGCTCTGCAATGGCCTAACTGAGCTCCAGGGACCCTCAGGCCGCAGTGCAGTGGGAGATGCAGAGGACTTTCCCCAGGACAGGCTCCCAGGGGTGCACAGAAAAACACAAGCTAGAGGACCTTCAGGCAACAGCAATGGCTAATGGCAGGAAGACCTCATAAGACTTTAGTGTGCAAGTTTACAGATCAAGAAAGGCCAACGCCACCCGGAGAAGAATTATTTTTTAACACACATATTTTGTTTTGCCTAAAAACAAAACCACCCACCACTGTTTCAGAAGCCATAAAAAGACTTATTTAATGTGTTGTCTCTTCCTAGCCACCCTGATATTGCTACCCAGGGGGCAAGGAATACGCCCCTCTCCCAGGACCACCTTAGAGGAAAACCTCAGTGGTCAGCAGTCCATCCGGTCCCTGCCTCCCAGCTCAGCAGACACCCAGGCAGTTCTAGAAAGGGATCGGCACATTACAGCCCTGAGTCAGAGCCCAGCCCACTGTTTGCATAGTCTATGGTTGCTCTCACGCTACCACTGCAGAGCTCAGCTGTTCTGACAGACCATTTGCCTGCAAAGCCTAAAATAGCTAGCCCTTAACAGATGAAGTTGGCCAGACCCTGGTCTCCAGCAAGGCCTTGATTTCCTCTTCAGTAATATTAATATAACGCAAGATGATTCTGCTTCATTCTCTCATGTATGGCATTACACTTATAGCAGGGAGAGGTCAAATGACAAGAGTGCAAGAGCCTGTGCCTGCAGTTGGACTGAACACACAGGGAAGAGAGAAGATGGGAGATGCACCCTAGACTAGGTGGGACTGCCCTGCATGGGCCTGGTACCCCACATGTGCCCGATCGGCCTTCCCAGCCCTCTCTCTCCAAAAATCTTTGCCCATATAGTCTTCCGAAGCCTAAAACTCCATAAAGACTTAGTCCCCGTTTAAATGCAAACAGCCCTAGAACCAGAGCCGTTTTAAGTCCGAGTCCATCAGGTGAGTCAGCTCTTTACCAGGGAGCAAGTTTTCGGGGAAGGAATTCAGAGAAGGAAGCAGCTCCTAAGAAGAGGGGAAAGACAACATTCAGAAGGGGAGAGTAACCAGCAGCACTTCCTGCCTCTGCCCTCTGTAGGATCGCTTCAGGGGGGCTCTCCTCTGGTTTTATCTCCAAATGTTTTGTTTTGTGTTACATTCAAGTTATCTCAAGTTCTTTGGTATAGCTCGTAGGAGGTGGGCTAAGCCTCAAACAAGCGTGCGCACACACACACACACACACTCTGATAGAGTGTGTTAGATGCTGCTCACCAATCAATCTCACCACCAAGAATGCTCCAAGGAAATATTCTTTTCCCTGGGTAGTGGTGGTGAGATCAATAAGCAAAAAATAAATGGGCTTCATTTAGGGTGGTCTTTTTCTACTTACTGGAACAAATATATTCTGCAAGGTTTTCTGCATTTCCACACTTTTCTCCTTCTGTATCCAGGCCAAGTTTACTCACTGGAAAACAATAAAGAAATGTATTTCTTTACACAGTCATTGAAGTCCTTTTGTTTCCAGTGTAGTTTTTTAATGTGCACATACACAGGCACACACTTTACAAAGCCCACAGAGAAAGTCCTCTTGAAAGCCGGTATAGGAGGATCACAGGTGTCCAATCAGAGAGAAGGCGCCGGGTCCTGTCCCCGCCCCCACGTGTGGCTTTGGGTGAGGCCTTAGCTAGCTGCTCTGAGCTCTGCATAGCTCATCTGTAAGAGGGGAAAACACTAACCATGTGGGACTGGTTCAAGGGCCATGTGAGATAATGAGAGCAAATTGCTTGCCATCTACGAGCTCAGTAAAGGCCGTTTTCTTAACAGTCAGGAGATCGTGAGCATGCGGCATCTACTACTTTTTGCAGGAGTCTGCAGTAGAGAGCCCTCATTCTGTTAGGGAGATGGGGCCAGACCACATCCAGAAAGGTGTCATGGGTTGACGTGGCTAGACTAAAATGGAAGGGAGGGGAGGTAAGGTTTCATAACAGTCTGCCAGCAGGGACCCATAGCATTACAAACGCACGCCATTTACAGTGAAGGGCTAATACCAGCCCCTTTCATGAGACACCGATTCAGGAGCTGAGGAGGAAAGAGACAGACCCAGGCTCCCCTGTACTCTTCCAGCCAGTGAACACTTGGCCACTCTGCAGAAGGTGTTAATGAAGGAAGGGCCCAGGGGCCAGCTCAGTTAGCACTGCTACCTGCTCACAGGAATGTGGACCTTCTGTGAGGAAAGAGGGGTTGTGGGAGTTCCACTTAGGAGTCACACAAGAGGCTGGCTAGTAACAAACGAAAGCTTTGATAATAATACCACCAGCTTTTAATTTACATATCATCAAAAATGTGCTGAGTCAAAGAGAAAAATGTCTCATGCAGTTGTAAACTTTGTTCAGGAACTAAACTCTTGCTTATGCTGCAGTGCCAACCCAGGCTGGGCTTCCCCTTCTCTGTTTTTGAGGTCAGAAGGGTGAAATGCAGCAAAGAACCCTGAAAACCCTGCAGGAACTGAACTGAGACATAAGAACTTGCAGTGAGGCAGGTAATTAATATTGACATTAATATGCATTTTTCCTAAGTAATGAGACAACAGGAACCATACCCAGGAACTAACTTCATATATAGCTCTGCTGATCACAAAATAGGCACTTGTTCATTTGGTCCTTACGCTACAACACCATGAGAAGACAATTATGCTGCACTTGAGAGGAGGCAGCTGAGGCTGTGAGCGGGTGAGCTGTGGCCAACTCTGACTGCCTGGGGCTATGTGGTCCACCCCGAAACCCACAAGAAGGCTATTAAGAAATGTGTGGCCCTGGAGAATACATGTTTGGTCTAAGGTCTCAGCTCCTGCTTGTGGCCAGAGAGACTCTGCTCCAAGTCAGCACAAGCGTGTCAACCAACACTCCAGCCTGGGCAAGCCCATCTTAAGGGTCTTCGCCAAGTAAAGACTGATAGTGAAATTTCAAATCATCCACAACAGTGTTACTAATCACAGACAAACCTGCCATAGAGTATTTTTCACATTTGAGAGGGTAAGACATTGACTGCCACAATGGATCCAGTTTGCTGGGCTCATGTAAACCTGTGGAGTGATATCCTCTGCCAGCTGATGTCTATGTTGAAAAGGTGCCATTCAGTAAAACTGAAGGTAAAATAAATCCTTAGTGCAAAGGTAAATCAGTAAGAATCAAGAAATGAGATAAAGATATTAACAATATTATAGATAAGATGATTTCTGTAAAGTCTTTCCAGAGTTTATGGGAAAACATGGCAGTGCAATAAAAAAGATATGGCCTTAAAAACAGTAAAACGTCTGCACGCTTATGCACCGGGGCATGGTGGCTTTGGAACAATGCTGTTGTGGATTCAAACAATGGCTGGACCACTTACTAAGCATGTGACCCTGGCAAATCACATCTCTCTCAGGCTCAGTTTTTGTTTTTGCTTTTCAGTTGGGAAAACGGGCTTATTAAAACTTTTCTTATGAAAATGAGAAATCATATACATAAAGTACAGAGCACAGTGCCTGGTATATAGCAGGGAGTCAAACGCTTAGATGATAATTTGTTCCGGCAGTGCAAATACATATCCGTCACAATGAAGTTGCTTTACAAAGAGTCTGTGTTCTGAGTTGAGTTGTTAACTGCTATGCTCTCTTCTGGGGGATCACTGGGCTGGGTTTAGAAGGCCAAGCGACAGTGGCCACTAAATGGCTCCCAGGGCAGCCCTGCAATCAGTTGGAAAAGGTGGGCACTTGGCCTTTGGGCTGCTGGCTGAGTTGCAGGGTATTAGCCCACAGGCCAACCCACTCTGCTTCTTCAACACAAACTGAAATCTTATTAAAATATGCAGAAATTATCCAACCAAATAATGTTCTCAGGAGATTTCATGTAGTCCTGTACAGTTAAGTCCTCACTTAACACTGTCAATAGGTTCTTGGGAACTGCCACGTTAAGTGAGTGGACGGCAAGTCCTCAAACAATATCATCTTGTTCAATGTATTTTCACTACAATATTGAGAAAAATCAATTGGTTTCATTATAAGTCATTTCGCTTAAAGTGGCAGTTTCCCAGAACCTATCGATGACCTTGAGGACTTACTGTACAAATACTGTGGCATGTACTTTTCTCCATCTATTAGTCATCAATAATATCTGCAAAGTTGTAAGTCAAGGTGCAACATTTACAAAGAAATACAGACATCTCCGACTAGATTTCCACAGTGAGACTCCTTGATGTTCACTGGACCCTGTTCATTTCTACTTTGAGGAGAATGCCTACCTCTTCTCATTGCTTCTCCTGACCTGGTCCATGGGCTCTGAGAAGCTAGGCAGGCTCTTGGCCAGCAGGCTCCTGGGTGACCCAGTGACCCTGGGAGCCGTGCCCCTGTGCCATCCCCCACTCACATGTGGGCTGGACTGAATGACGAAATTAAAATGAAAAGAAGATGGCAGAAGTGATGGGATGTATTTCTGAGATTAGGTTACAAAAAGACTGTGGCTTCTGTCATGGGTGCTCTCTTTTTCTCTCTCTTGGATAACCTCATGAGAGGGGAAGCCAGCTGCCAGACTCAGGTAGCCCTGTCCAGAGGCCACGCGAGTGACCTGAGAAACAGATCTTCTGGGGTCTGCTGACAGCCATGTGAGTGATTTTGGAAGCAGAACCTCCCAAGTATAGCCTCAGGATGTGTGCAGCCCTGGCCACCAGCTTGATTGTAGCCTGGTGACAGCCCTGAGCCAAAAGAACCCAACTAAGCCATGCCCAGATTTCTGGCCTATAGAAACAGTGAGATAATAAATGCTTCTTTCTAGTTACTAAGTTTTGGGGTAACTTGTTACACAGCAAAAGATGACTAATACACTGGGCCTGGTCTCCTCCCACCTGCTGGCGCTCACCTTTCTCTAACTCTCCAGCTCCTGCTGAGACTCTAGATGAATGGAAACCTCAGGGAGTTCAAGTTCGAGCAACCCCTCCTCCTTATACCCACTAAAGAGCACATTGTGTCTGAAAAAATGAACTAATAGAATGTTCAAAGTTGGGTGACTAACTTTCATGTTAAGGAAGAATGTGGTTTCCTCTCAAAGAAATTTTTAAAAGTTGTGAAATTCCTAATTTCATCTCTCCTTTGATAATTCGTTCCCAGCATTTAGAACATGTCCTTTTCCTTCACAACTGAATAAACAGGGACCAGCCTGAGTCTTGTGAGTCCCACCTGAGACCAGGACTCTGCTGCTTCTGCTGCCTTGATGATGCTCCATTCCCAGCTATTCCTCTGAGTTTCTCATAATTGTGTCACCCTGGTCTTTTTCCTAGTTTTCTTCTCATTTGACAGAACAGTGAGAGCAAATTGCAGAGTGCTGCTGCTGAAATCAAACTGAAGGGTGTGTGTTAGCTCAAAATGATCTTTTATCAGCTAATATGTGAAAGCTAGGAAAATTTACAAATATATATTTGATAGTTGAATTTTGGGTATGTTAGTCAGAAATTGCCTATATTCTTTCCTTTTCTCATTCAGAAAAAAGAAATAGTAAAGGAAAGTACAAGCAAATTCTTACTTTTAGTGGGAGATGTGCAGGAGGGGAGGTGGTTCCCTCGGCAAACAAGCCACGGACTCCCTCCCCCTGGCTGATCTGCTGAGCCTGCGGTAACAGTCGTGCTGTGCGGAAGAGCCAGGCACCACCCTTTCATCAGCCTCGCAACCCCGACTGGTCCCCAGCCTCATGTGTTCTCCGCAAAATGTGCTTTTAATTTTTGAACTATTTTCACTCATATTACACCCTCTCTCAATATTTTGAAATTCATTTGGACAAGTTGAACCATTTTGAAACAAAGTTACAGGTTAATTTATTCACAATTGCTAAGCATTGTTTTAAGTATTTATGTTTAATGTTAATTTTTAATGATTCATTATTCACATTTTATGCTTAAAAAGAATATATAAATTCAAGACTTTGGAAAAATGTAGAAAATATTAAGAAGCTATAAAAACTATAATAGCACTATATGGAGATTTAGGCTTTTTAAAAAT
>JAQIFY010005893.1:0-10708 GCA_028533085.1 Varecia variegata | reverse complement strand
CCGCCTCTGTCCAATACACAATTGGTGTTATTCCCAAATGTGCACTTAGGTGATGATCAGGGAAACCAATTTTCTGGTGAGTACATGTGGTGCTTATTTTTCATTTTGATCTCTGAACCAATGAAGATTAGGTACAATTAGGAAAACTAATACTTCAACTTGGAGAACTCGCTTGGCCTGCTTGTGTCTTTATTATTTTATCTGGAAAACTACATCAAACAAAGACATGACATTAAAAAAAAGACATTGCAATCTTGGCAGGCATTTCTGAATAAAAAAAGAAATAATGCATTTTCCTTTTGCTACCGTGCAAAGATTGATCATTCAACAGATGTTCCTGGTATTGCCTGAAACTGTTACAATATAACGCACATGCCTTATGGGAGAACCAACAGTGTACTGAATATGACAAACTATGAGTGCCCCTGCTGGTTCCAAGGTAGAGTTTTTAAGCTGTATTGGACTGGGCCTCTCAGTTTTCTGTCCAGAGTTTATGTTGGACCAAGTCTGGGACTCACAATGAAAAACATTTTTTAAAAAGGCATTGACATAATTTTTGCAGAAGTTTTCTTCTTATTAGATGGTTTAATAAGAACAATCTAGAAAGTACGAAAGACATACGTCAGTCCCTGATGACAACCTATGTTCTTCCAATATGGAGATCCTGAGCGTTCCTTGTGAGATAAATTGATCTGGTGGTATTGGATTTCCTTCTACAATCTGACCTTAAACACACTTAGAACATGTCTACCTAAAACAACAATTTTTTTTTAAAAAGGTAGAACATATTTTAGCCCCTTTAGAGCTGGTTTTCAGGTTTCCCTGCCACACTCTAAAGCCTGTTTTCTATAGCTAGTTTTCTATGGATAAGGTGAGAATTTCTTCACAAACAGGACTGTCGGGAACACCAAGCAGTAGAAAGAGTCAATCAAATGTAACAATAATCCACATATCAGCAGCATCCAAGCTGCCCCTTCAATTCCTGGATGTACCTAAACTGAGTTTGTTTTACCTCTAGCTTGGCCATGGCTTAAAGCTCAAGTTTTTCAACTGTTTTCACAGATGTCCTAGTCATGTGCACAGGAGAGTCTAAAGAAGGCTTTAGAGGTTTTTTGCTCCCACTCCTCCCCTCTCCCTACCAGAAGCAACACAAATTCCATTTTGTCCACTATGCCTTTGCCATGTCTCCATAAACCAAAGGAGCCATCAAAAGGGTGGGGTACGGGGGGACTTATCAAAGAATTTCTTCCAAATCAATATAGTGCTCTCTCTTTTCAAGATTACTTCTGATGAATAGAATTTTGACTGATGCTAGTACAAATGTTTATTTCTCCTGAGTCATCTCAAACTTTAGGGTAGCGAAAAAATCATGAGCTTTAGAATTATATGTATCTGGGTTCAAATTCAAGGTATTAGCTAGTAAATATTAGTTATCTTCTGTAAATCAGTTTAACCCATGGTTAATGGTACATCGGTCAGATAAGGTATAAAGCTCCCAGAAAGAGGCTGGCATTTTCCTCCTCACTTGTCCCTTCTTTATACCATGGGTAGTACCTACTGTAGCTCCTGGAGCCTGGGACATGTTTACATGTTTGATGAATTGAAACAATTTGAAATAAACTTTGGAAGAGTGAATTATTTATCCTGGAAGGACTATACCAACTAGGAAGGTCATTCTCTTATGAAAAGACAGTTCAATTGAGTTTTATATCAGCAGTACCCAACCTTCTTGGCACCAGGGACTGGTTTCATGACAATTTTTCCAGATGGGGAAGGGGGAGGTGGAGCTCAGGCAGTCAGGGGATGATGCAGGCGATGGGGAGCAGCTGTAAATGCAGGTGAAGATTTGCTTGCTCACCTGCTGCTCACCTCCTGCTGTGTGGGCCCAAGTTCCTAAGTTTCACGGAAGAAATGGAAGACAATTTTTCCATGTGCTGGGGGAGGTTAGTGTTGATCTCTGCAGCCCAGTCCCTAAAAGGCCATGGACTGGTACCAGTCAGTGGCTGGGGGTTGGGGGACTGCAGTTTTATGAGGATATTTCAAGTGTTGTTTTCTAGAGACAGGTTTCTTCTGTGTTGTGCACAGTGATGATTATATAATAATTTGTTGTGTCTGAACATACAGCAGTATGTTCATCATCAGGCTGAAGAAAGTGAAATGTTTTGAAAAGTCATCTGAGAAGAGTTATGAAACTGAAGGAGACTCAGGCAGGGGATGGAGAATCGTTTCTGGTGATGGGGAGAAATAATGGGATAATTGTGAGAAAATCACGGTAGGGTAATTATTTTTGAGTCTGAAGAAAATAAAATGTCTGTGTAACCTCAGTCTCCTGGTGTGCATACGTTCTTCTCTCTAGAGAAGCGTAGCCTCTCCAAAGTCCAACCCCACACTGGAGTAACTTCTATGGTTAGCTCCCTCCTGCCTTATGTTTAAAAGCTTAGAGTCCTCCCTACTGTAAAATCCAATAAAAACAAAGGGCTGTTTTCCATACCAAATTTCCTAACTAAATTTCTCCCAATGAGTTTAATGAGTGTTCATTCAATTTATAGACAGATACTTTTCAATAGCCCCCAAGACTATAAAACCATGAGAGGAAAATGTTCTTACTCCAAGTAGTAAAATGTAAATGCATCGCTCCATCCCACCTGTTTTCACTTAATCCGAGGTTGTTTGCTTCATACGGTTCTTCCCACATGAAATGAAAATGCCTGGTGCTGCTGAGAGGAGCCAATCAAATTGTAACATTTTAACTTTGAAATCTCTCCTGAGTCACTTACAAAATAAATTCAAACTCCCCCTCCCTTTAGAATTAGGTTCCACACATCCCCTCCCCTGTGTATGCCAAACATACTTTGCATCTCAAATTTTGAAATTTCCAACCTCTTCTTTGGCTAGGAAAAGGCAATGTAGAATATTATTCATATAATTTTTTTTTTCTGCAAGCTTTGCAAACTTCATCCTAAAAGTTGCTTTTTCATTTTTAAATTCCGCCCCCTCACCCAGTGCCAAGAGCCACAGAGCTCAAAAGGAGATAGTGAGGGAAAGGAAAATGTGGTGAGAATTTAGAAATGGCACTTGCAGAACATGAAGACTCTTGGTTTCTCTGGCCCTGTCAATCTGAGCCCATTTCTCATTGAGTAGCTAAGCCTTGTCAAAGAAATGAGCCAGACTTCAATTTCTAGAAGACTCTTCTGATATAATCCAGAATTGATGGGATGCAGATCACATAGGAGGGGAAAAAAGGAAAGAAAGCAATCAATGAAAGTGAAATGAGAAGAAAAAAGTGGGGAACGGGAGTGGGAAGTCAGGCACTCCACTTTTTCCCCCTCAATTCTATATTACAGCAGTCAGGCTAGAAAGTCCTTGTACACTATCTTAGGTGAGATAGTTTTAATTATATTCATTTAACACTATTTCCATTATATGAGGAAGTGAAAGTTCAGAGAAATTGAGTAACTTGCCCATGTTCATTAGGAGGCAGAGGGATTTTAACTCAACTCAACTGTTCTCATGACAATCTCCTCTCTCTTAGGCAGGATTAAGGATGGATGAAAAGATAAAGGAGAAAAAGGACTCTGAAAAAATGAAATTTCATCAGATAATTACTATCTTTGTGCTATTTGAGTACTTTTAAGATTTTGAAAAATTTAAAAAAGTATAAGAAAGGAAATAGAAATAATTTGTAATCCCAATACCCCAAAATAGTCATTGTTAATTTTTGGTACAATTCCTCAGGGTTTTTAATTCTTTTTTGGTGCTTGACTATATATATTTGTGTATACATATATTTACAAAATTAAGACCATCTATTTGTAATATGCTTTATTTTTTTACTTAATATACCATGAATATTTTCCTTTGTCTACACATAATCTTCTATAGGGTGATTTTAAATAATTAGTAATTCATTCAATCACAAAAGTTTTACTGAATACATCCCAGGTACCATACTAAGAAATAGGGATTTACAATGAAAAAAGAAAAAAAAGCAAACAATGTCCTTGCCCTCAGATAGTAAGTTTACATTGATGGGAGGAGGCAGAGGCAGATAATAAAAAATGAACAAGTAGACAAGATAAATATACAATTTGATCTACGAAGTATTATGAAGAAAACACATATGTGACTATAATATAGAATTACTCCATTTTAGAAAGGAAACTCAGAGAGGGGGGTTTCTGAGGCTATGACACTGGAGATGAGAACTAAAGAATAAGCAGCAAGTTAAAGGTAAAAAGCAAACTACGAAATTGCAATCCAAGCAAGGGAACAGCAAACAAAATTTTAGGAAAGTAAAAAGATTTGAGGCAGGAAAGATGTTGCTCTGCTCAAGGAGAAGAAAGGTCTGGGCTGCTGAAATGTGGATGGAGCGGGGAACAGTAAGAGATGAGCTAAGAGATGTAATCACGAAGGAGATCGTACGGGGTTTTGTGGGCAATGAGAGACTTTGGATTTCATTCCAAGTGCAGCTGAGAAGCTACGAAGGGTTGCTAAGCAAGGAAAGACCCGATTTGCTTAAGGCATACCAAGCGTGACTTTCTCAGTCTCAGACTCAAGCATGTAAAAATAGAATTTATTTCTTGACCCGATTTAATTTCTGACTTTTAGCCTCAAGCTTGCCCAGCAGCAGACAATCAAATCTATCCAATTGCCAGTTTCTCTCAGTTCAGTCTAGTGATTTTTCACTAAGCCCAGAAGTATAATTCGATCATATTCTGCCCTTCACCTCTTCTTTGTCCAGGGAAGAAGGGGCTCGTTGTTATGTTGAGAGGTGTGTGTGTTCTAGGTGCGCACGTGATGGTGGTGGTAGGGTTGGATTATTGCTTCTCTTCTGGCTTTTGCTGCCGGTGGAACTGGTCCAGTCCTCAGGCACACCCCCATCCACGTGGATAACTGTGAATTGTCCAGTTTCTTGTGCGGATGCTGGTCATCAATTCTTATCCCTCTGACATGACTCGTTCCACTCGACCTCTAGTCCAGGTGCAAGCAGGTTGCTTCTCTCAGCAGTCAGGCGCAGTCCACTCAGCTGGGCCTCCCAGAACTCCGTGGCCTTCTTGTTGGCATAGAAAAGGATCAGTGATTCTCCTGTGCTGTTGTGAGGCCTGAGGGATGTGGAGATCTGACTCTCACAAGATCCCTAATACTGTGCTTCTCAAAGTCTCTCTTCCAGGCTTTCAGTGACCTAGAGTTTCAGCAAGCAGGACCACAAGTTCACGCTATTCTGTGATTCCCAAATTTAAAGAGAGATTTCCACCAGACATAGGCCAAGGACAGAGATGATTACAGATTGGGGGAATCCTTCCATCCACCCACCATACAGACCACCATGTCTGTTTCTTTTGTTTTTGTCTTTACAAGATTTTTTTCTCTCCCCTCTAGAGCACTTTGTCTGCTCTGGAATGTGGGGATGTGGCAGTGAGATGGCAGGGACTGAATTCAGAAGCCATGAGTGTGGCATCTTTGACTTCCCTGTGGACCTACACACGGCACTCAGTATCCATTCCACTCAGCTACCAAAGGAAGAGGGTCCGCAGATATACTGAGGATGGAAAACAGCATACCCATTAATATCTTGAGGCATTATCCTGCTATGTGCATTTTTACAAATGTGTCAGGGCTGTCCCACAGCCTGTGCTTATATCCAGCTCTTATTCCAAGCTTACGGAAGTTCCTGGGTTTTCTTACGTGTATCCTTCTATTTCTCCTCGGGCAGCCTTTGCTTTACTCACTGGGAATTCCTAATTTTATTGCCTTTCCTGTAATTTAGTCTCACGTACACTTAAAGTTTTGGGCATATGGTGGTACATTTTTCTTGTTTCCAACACTGATATATTTTTATTTTTTACCTATTTATTTTTAAATACATTTTTAACCATTTTTGTCAGAATTTGTAAAAAAAAAAAAAAGGTGAAAATATCTTCTCTTTGATCACCATCTTATCCTTAGGCTTTGTTTAACAATATTGACCTATTTAATACATCTGGAATCTATTTTAGTGTTTTGTATGAGATGTCAAATTTTGACTTTTTCCCCCCAAAAATAATTAACCAATGATCCAATTAATATTTATTGGTATAAAATGTTACCTATTAAGGTCTTCTTTTACATAAACAGTATTTTTTCTGGGTTTTAAATTACTTTCTTTGATATGCTTATTACCACTTCATTACTGCAGGGCTAATTTTTATCTCTTTATATCTATTGTCATATTGGATTAGGAAGTTATTTTTAATAGTCCTTGTTTATTCAAAATATTCCTGGCAAATATCAATTCTATATTTTTCAAAATAAATTTTATAATCAATTTGTCAGATTTCAAAAAAGCAAACACCTGGAGATTTTTTTAATTGGCTTTTTATTAAATTTTTGAATTTACTTACCAAGAATTTATTTTCATCCCAGAATATTGTGCATATCAACTCTTTTATTTCTCTTGTAAAATTATTTTTCTGTTGAATATAGTCCTAGGTATTAAATACTTTGTTTTCTATTGTGAAAGTAATCATTTTTTTCACTGCAGCTATTGGTTTTTAGGTATTTATTTTGTCTCTGGGCATTTTATTAGTTGTATAAGATTGTCCAGTTGATTCTTCTCAGTTTTCTAGTCAAATGATACCAACTATAAATAGTAACTGTATCTTCTTTTTTGCAATTGTTAAATGTCTTACTTACACTTTTTTTTTTATGCCTTTGATTGAATTTTTTAAAACAAGGCTTAAGAAAGGATAATGGCAATAGTTCAAATCTTTGTCTCTTTTCTTATTTTAATGTGAATGTTCATGATTTTATTCTTTCATGCTAAGCTAGCCTTAGATATTTTTTTACCATGTTAAATGTTCCTTCTATTTTTAGTTCAAGATTTGTGTGTAATGTATTGATATTCCTCAATTGTTTAACTGATCATGTGATTTTTTATGTGGTGTGATAAATTATATTATTATGGTTCTTATGAAGAAAGCATAATGCAAGGATAAGATTTTTAGGCTATATCCTACTTACTCTTGATGTATTATTTCATTTAATAAACTACTAAATTTGACTGACTGTATTTTAAGAACTTAGAACTTATATAATAATATTTATATCTTTATATTTTAACTTTTTATTGAAGTATAAAATTTATACAGAAAAGTTCACATATCAGAAATGTATTGAGAAATGATGATGTGAAATTTGTCTTTATTTATTTTTTTACTTAATTTAAAAATTTTATGTTTTGGTCCTTTCTGTTAGATCTCAGCCTCATGATTAGGCTCATTACAGAAAATGAACTGTGAAGTTTTTCATCATTTTTAGTGATGGAAAAAGTTTATATAAAATGAGAATTTTCTGTCCCTTAATACTTTGAAATGACTAATCTTTAAAACCATATCTGAGTCTAGATATTTTTTATGAACATTATTCTTTGGTAACTTTTTTCATTTCTTCTGTGACTATTTGCTTCATATTTTACCTGTGTACAATTCTGTAATAGTTTCTGTAAGAATTGGTAATATATATTATTTTCCTATACTTTGACAGCCATATCCATTTCCCTGGTTATATCATATTTTAAACCCACTTTTGTGAATTTATGTTCTCTAATTTCTTTTCGAGATTACATTTGCCATAAAAGTTCATTGCTTTCTTCAAGAACTTGTTCTTTGATTTATGCAGTCTATTTCTTTAGTTATTTACGTTCTGCTTTTAACTGTATTAATTCCCTTCATTTCATTAGATTTGTTTTATTGTTTTTCATACTTGTGAATTCTTTACTCATTTGTGCTATTTTTCTTGTTTAATAAAATGAAATCATTTATAACAATGAAATAACTATGAAAACATGTCATATGTTCATATATGAGTTTTCTAATATGTTTTATCTTTTAAAATCCTACCAATGCTTTTGGATATTCACTCTGAATAAGAGCTCAGGATGCTTTGATGTGTCTAAGTTAGGTTTTAGTTTTCTTTAAACTTAAAAGAAAAAAATAGGTAGAAGCTTATTTCCATCCCAAATAACAGGAGTTCTAAGATGGTCCAGACCTAGTAAGGCAGTTCCTCACATCATTGTCCAAGGTCTCAAGATTCTCTTACAATTTTGCACCAACATCCCCTGGACCTTATCTTTGTACTCATAAGTACTACATAAGTAATGTATCTTTTTCAGAGCATCACAGGTGTCACACGTCTGGAGGCATGTGATGTCCATCTGACATTAATTGTGATCACCTGGTCAAGGTATTGTCTAATTTCTCTACTACATATTTAAGCTTTTGTTCCCTCTTGCAATAAGTCATCTATGGGAAGACACTTTAAGATCATGCAAATATGTTGTTCCTTATCAGAAATAATTTCCCCTTAGATTTGGCATTCATTGATGATTTTTGCTGAGAACCAATTTTTTACCATAATTGTTGCATTTAACCTGCGCATTAAAAATAGCATTGGGGTCAATTGTCTAGGTGTCAATGTCTCTTTCTCTTTTTCTAATGTAGAATCTGGTAACCTGACCTTTACCTTCCTTTTGCCTCACCCCAACCCAACATAAGTTCCTTTTTCTTAGTAGTCTTTCCTTTAAATTATTAATTTAAAAATTTGCTATGATCATATTTCAAATGTTTTTAAAATTGGTATAATACAATGAACTCTTGTTTCCCCATCACCTCACTTCAACAATTATTGAGATTTTGCCACATTTACCACATTTCTTCTTCTCTCTTCTTATTTAATTAGTTTACATTGCTGAAGTATATTAATGCCAATTCTAGACCTCCTGTTGCTTCCCTACTACATACTTCTGTGTATATTATTTAAAAAATCAACATTTTTCTTCAATGACAAAAACAAAAACTTATCCTTGTGGAAAGAGTCAGCAAAATCCCTTGTTTCCTGATGAAAACCTATTTTCAGTCCTTTACTGAATTAGTTCCCATGCCAGATTTATTAAACTGAGCTGATGATACACATCACATTGTCCTCAAGAAAGGTGCTTTACCCAATAGCAATTCCTCTCACCTCATCTTTGGCTTGAGTTCTTCTCATAGAGCAAAGATTTGCTGTATTTTAAATATATGCTCTGCTTAGAGAGAGAGAAGCACTATAAGAAATCTGGACCAAAAAGTTCATCTAAATTGTTGTAATTGTGTAAAACAGAACATTTTGCCCACTGAATTTGTTTTCATTCATTGTTGTACATCTATGTGCAGACACCTATGGAATAGATAATTCAAGAATTACATGATAAGAGGCATCTTTGGCATTAGAACATGGATTTTTTTTCCTTATAAATTTTTAAACTTTTTATTATAGAAAATTTCAAACATATACAAAAGTGGAAAGACTTGTATAATGAACCCCCAGGTACCCATCAACCAGCTTAACAATAATCAACTAAAAGACAATATTTTTTGCATCTTATCGCCCCTACTCAATTATTTTGAAGCATATTTAGACATCATGTCACTTCATTCATATTTCAGATGTAGTTATAAATGATGAAATTTTAGTACAACCACAAAATTTGTAAATAATCTAAAAATTAATATCCACCTAGTATTCAAATTTTCAGTTTTCTCATAAATGTAGTCTTTTTCTCTTTTAATAGTTTGAGATCCAAATAGTATTGAGATCCAAATAAGACTCAAACATTGCAGTAAATCAACGTGTTCCTTAAGAGTCCTTTCATCTACACAGAACATGGATTCTTATAAAACTACCAGGGAAATTCATTGCCAAATAATTTAGCTGCTTACAGAGTTTGTGCAGATCAGGCATACCAACCTGAGGCCTGGGGCTGAAGCATATGCCGTCTGAAGCTCATCGGAAACCCTGTGAGGAGGCGAGGGCTCTCCAGTGGGTTCCCTAGTGCCAGTCTCTGACTGGAGTGCGGCCAGCACAGGGTTCAGGTTCACCAGCCTGGGGATTTCAATCTCGAGGACAATAAGGAACATACTGATCATTTTTTATAAACCAATATGGAGTCATTTGAGAGAGGGATTCAAATGTCCTCCTTTTTTAAAATAGTGATACTAGTAAGTAGTATTTGTTTGTAGTTTGGTTTTTCTCAATGTCATTACTTGGTAAAATTTAAGTGTTGGCAATTTTATGCCAAACCATCCATTTTTTTTTATCATTAATTTTACCTTTCTTAGATTCCTAGTCTGGTGTCCCCAGTGTAAGAGATGTAATAGTTTTAAATGTCCAGATTCTGTCAGCTCTAGCGCTCTGTCATCAATACACAAATACCCCTTGCTTGTGGACTCTGTTGCTTTTTCCTCAGAGGACCCTCTCCAAGGAAATAATAACGAGCTTCTGGCTTTATCAGGGTCATATGCAAATGGAAGTACTGGCTCTCCCAAGCTTGTTCTGGACTGGAGGACCATGAATCATAATACTCCTCTCCTTCCATGTGCAGGGACTAGCGCCTGAAAACGTAATGTTCAATCTGCATCTGCATCGTGGGTGGCTCCCCGTGAAAGGCCTCTCCCCTGCAGTGGTCTAGATGATGACAAGAAGACAGCACAGAAGATACTTAGTATACAAATAGGTAAAAAGTAAGACAATTGAAATTTTGGCAATTTTGACAAATGCACAAAAAATGAAAACTTTTTTCTTTAGATGTAAATGTATGTGTCTTTTAATTAGAAAATAAGAGTACTCTAACCCTCTCCAGGTTGTTATAATTGCAACATTTTGGGCTTTTATGTAGTGATCACAGTTAACATAG
>JAQIFY010005892.1:0-10709 GCA_028533085.1 Varecia variegata | reverse complement strand
GACTTTTTTCCTTTCTGTATATTTTCTACCTTATTTTCAAAAAGTATATAAACATGATGAGTAATTAAAAAATAAAAGCCTTTTTTCACTTACTTCATTGAAAATGTTACAGTGGTATTATAGGAAATAATCCTTCTAGTTATTGAACTAAAGATGAATAAATATTTGCAAGAGGGGAAAAAATACTTTTAGAAACTATCTCTTTTTGTCTTTAGGTAAGTGTTTGCTATTAGATATGGAGATGTTAGCTTCTCTAGGAAAGAATATCTAAATTGTAAACTGTGGCTCTTTTAGTTTCCCTGGATTTTACAAGATTATACTTCTGAAGAGTTGGATCTTAATAACCCTGATGTATTTCGAGATCTTTCGAAACCAATTGGGGTAGTTAATGATAAAAATGCCAAAGCTATGCGAGAAAAGTAAGTGCTTTTTATTCCTATTGAAAGATACCCATTGCTTGTTTGAATTTTTATGAATTTCTACTATGGCCAACCAAATGTGTGTTTTTATTTTTAAATGCACAACTACTTTTGATAATCAGAGTCTTATAATTTGCTTCACTAAGTTTTCTTGAAAATATCTTGGTTGCCTTTTAAATATCTTAAGTATAGTTCTTTTGATTTGCCTTCTTCAACAACTTTACGTTAATGTAGCTCAGAATTTCTTTTTATCTTGTAGTAAGTATGTGCTAAAGGGTAATAGGTCCTTGAAATTTTTCTTCCCACGTATTTGAGACTTTATAACCTAACTAAACTAACATGTATATAAAAGTATCCATGTAATATAATACTATTTAGATATAAAATTAATTCTAATCTGTCATCCAATAATAGTGTGAATAAAGAACAATGGGCCGGGCGCGGTGGCTCACGCCTGTAATCCTAGCACTTGGGAGGCCGAGGCGGGCGGATTGTTTGAGCTCAGGAGTTCGAGACCAGCCTGAGCAAGAGCGAGACCCCATCTCTACTAAAAATAGAAAGAAATTATCTGGCCAACTAAAATATACATATAGAAAAAAAAAAAAAATTAGCCAGGCATGGTGGCGCATGCCTGTAGTCCCAGCTACTCGGGAGGCTGAGGCAGTAGGATTGCTTAAGCCCAGGAGTTTGAGGTTGCCGTGAGCTAGGCTGACGCCATGGCACTCACTCGAGCCCGGGCAAACTCTGTCTCAAAAAAAAAAAAAAAAAAAAGAACAATGAAATGTGTAGGAATTTAGACAGTGTCATTTAATAAGAAAAAAAGATTTTATAATTCTATTTATTTATTATCTACCTGTCAACTTCTCACAATTTTTTTTGAAGCAGGCTGCCCACTGGCAAAAAAATAATCTGATTTTAATTTCCCTCTTCTCCATGTGAACTTGTGGGTAACTTTGCAGTTATGACTTCTAATAATAAAAACAAAGAACTATTTTGCAAACTAACTTAGTTACAGATTGATTTGAAAGTAGGTAGTACTTTTTTTTTTACTTTTTCTTTGCAAATCTTCCCTAGGAATTTTTGATGTGTTTATTATTTTATTTGATTTACCAGTGGAACTTGGCTGTGTATATATGTATTCAGTCACTGCCATTAGTCAAACTTTTTTCTGATAATAACCAAAAAAAGGTTTTGTGTTTTTTTAAACAATGGTCCACAGGAATTATTTATATGAGTAACTTATTTTATTGGTAATCAAAGATACAAGTTGTTTTAAATTTTAATGGCATATTTGTTTTTAGAGATAGGGTCTCACTGTGTTGCCCAGGGGTGGGGTACAGGAGCACAATCACAGTTCACTGCAGCCTTGAACTCCTGGGCTCAAGAGATCCTCCTACCTCAGCCTTCCAAGTAGCTGGGACTACAGGCATGTGCCACCACGCCTGACTAATTTTTTTATTTTTTGTGCAGATACCATGTGACCCAGGGTGATCTTAAACTCCCAGGCACAAGGGATGCCCCTGCCTCAGCTTCCCAAAGTGCTTGGATTACAGGCACTTATGAGCCACCACACCCAGCCTAATGGCATATTTTTGCATCAATACAAATGACTTTGACCTCTCAACTTTTATTTCCCTAAATATTACTAATTACTATGTAAAAGGAAATTGGCCTCAGCTTGATGAACCGATTACTTTTTTTTTTTTTGAGACAGAGTCTCGCTTTGTTGCCCAGGTTAGAGTGCTGTGGTGTCAGCCTATCTCACAGCGACCTCAAAGTCCTGAGTGCAGGCGATCTTCCTGCCTCAGCCTCCCAAGTAGCTGGGACTACAGGCGGGTGCCACCATGCCCACCTTATTTTTTCTATTTAGAGTTGCCTGGCTAATTTTTTTTCTATTTTTAGCGGAGAACAGAGTCTTACTCTTGCTCAGGCTGTTTTCAAACTCCTGACCTCAATTGATCCTCCCACCTAGACCTCCCGGAATGCTAGGATTACAGGTGTGAGCCACTGTGCCCGGCCCACATTACTATTTTGGTTTTAAAAATTCAATGTTTATTGCATCTGTAAAACTCTACATTCTTATTCAGATTTTATACACACTAATTCAGAAGTCACCATTGATACCAATTATACATGTAAGTGTCAGTCATAGAGTTTGCAGAATCACTAGATATCCTTTGCTAATAATCTTGTGTAGGTCTTTTTCCTATCCATTATCTCCTTTTTCTTTTATCATTAGATTTCTAGGCATTAATTTCCACAATTCCTGACTGGTTCTCCATATTTTTTCTATTACCTTGACACAAAAGGATGTCTAGTTATCACATTGCTTATACTAGCAGAAAAATGGAAACAACCAAGTGTCTAAAAGTAAAGAAATAGTTAAATTGTGGTACATCCATACAGTTCAATATCATGTATGTGTTAAAAATAGACTATTCAGGCTGGGCGCGGTGGCTCACGCCTGTAATCCTAGCACTCTGGGAGGCCGAGGTGGGTGGATCGCTCAAGGTCAGGAGTTTGAGACCAGCCTGAGCAAGAGCGAGACCTCATCTCTACTAAAAAAAATAGAGAGAAATTATATGGACAGCTAAAAAATATATATAGAAAAAATTAGCCAGGCATGGTGGCGCATGCCTGTAGTCCCAGCTACTCGGGAGGCTGAGGCAGTAGGATTGCTTAAGCCCAGGAGTTTGAGGTTGCTGTGAGCTAGGCTGACGCCACGGCACTCACTCTAGCCCGGGCAACAAAGCGAGACTCTGTCTCAAAAAAAAAAATAGACTATTCAATCACTTAGAAAATGTCAATAGGAAATTTGTAAATGAAAAAATAAGTTGTGAACAATACATTATGTATAGTACTTTTATGTTAAAAAATATTTGTATATAAATGTATACATTAGGATAGACAAATATTCACCAAAAAGTTAATGTTAGTTATCTCTGAGACATGGAATTATAGTTGATTTTAAGTTTCTTCTGTTTTAATCATCTTCCTTTTCTAATTTTTCTACAGTGAACATGTATTATTATTGCATGTTGCAAAACTGTTCCAGAATCCAGCATTAGTGATTTTTCATTGTTTAGAAAAAAAGTATTAAGGAATAAAACTTTTCATTTATTAATATGATGTGATAATATGAATAATAAAGCATATAAACAAGGACTGACTTTTTAAAAACTGTTATCAGTAATACAATATAAACTTATGCCCCCTTATATAATTTTACTATTGTGCTAAAATTTTGGGGTTTTTTTATAGATATGAAAATTTTGAGGATCCTATGGGAACTATTGATAAGTTTCATTATGGTACTCACTATTCAAATTCTGCGGGGGTCATGCACTACCTCATCCGTGTAGAACCATTCACCACCCTCCATATCCAGCTTCAGAGTGGAAGGTATGTTTTGAGTAAATAAGCTATTTTCTTATGACTACATATTAGTGTTGAAAAGTATTTGCTTCCTGTCATGTACTTTGTAACAGAGCCATGTCTTTTTTTATTCTCGTCTATTAGATTTTGATTCCATTAAAAATAGCCAAACTAGTTTGAGAATGAGTCACTCAAACTGACTCACACAAGTGACTTTTATGGAGAATTCCTTTTTCAGTGTTATCCCAGTA
This sequence comes from Varecia variegata, assembly GCA_028533085.1. Taxonomy (NCBI): domain Eukaryota; kingdom Metazoa; phylum Chordata; class Mammalia; order Primates; family Lemuridae; genus Varecia; species Varecia variegata. The sequence continues at coordinate 6,664 of JAQIFY010005892.1, read as the reverse complement.
TACCTCTGTGATTCTTACTCTTTTGAGAAATCTACCAGAGGTTTAGAATTCGAACTGATTTACAGAGAATCAAATCTAACCATTGCCTGTGCAGTCTTAAAAATATTTTTCAAGAGTAGTAGAACAAGGGAGCAATAAAGGACGCATACATTATAGCAGCAACTCAAAGACATCTGTGATACCACTGTATTAATGTGTTACCTGTGAGTACTATAACTTACCTGTGTTTCACATTCTTCTAACAATTCTAAGGAGACTAACTTCTCCATGAATCTTCTGTTCCTCACTGTGTCCTCCAGGTAGCTCACTCCCACATTGTGTCTCCTTGTGGCCTTTTATTTTTTAACTACCATTTTGCCTTCCCCACCCAATCAAGAGCTATGGAAACATTGCCTATTTTATTCTCTTTCCATTGAGCTTTTCTCTTTCACAATTAGTCTGAGTCCTTTATCTTTGTCTTCAGTGCAATAGCCTTGGCTTTCAAGAAGAGACTTTGGCCCCCAAATCACTAAATATCCCCAAATGTTACATTTACCATGGTAACAGGTAATTTTCTCCCTATAAGGTGTAGTAGGTAAAGTATAACTTAGTCTTTTCAGCTTTTAATGATTTTACAAATAAATGATTTTTTACAAACCTTCAAAAATAGATTCTGTTATACTTCAAAGGACACGTGAAAATTGTATATCTGATAAGGCAGTGGTCCCCAACCTTTTTGACACCATGGACCACTTTCTTGGAAGAGTTTTTCCCGTAGGAGGTCGCCACCTCGGCTCTACCTCAGATCATCAGGCATTGGATTCTCACGGGGAGAACACAACCTGGATCCCTCATTTGTGCAGTTTGTAGTGGGGTTCGCGCTCCTATGAGGGTCTGATGCCGCTGCTGATCTGAGAGGGACTAGGAGGTGGGGCTTGGGCAGTGATGGCAGAGATGGAGTGCAGCTATGGGTACAGGTGGGGCTTTGCTCGCCTGCCTCTTGCCTCCTTCTGTATTGGGGGCGGGGGAAGTTGGGGCCCACAGTGATAAGGGACTTGTATATAGAACATATGAAGAATCCTTCTGAGCAAGGCATCGTGGCACTCACGTGAAGTCCTAGCTACTGGAGAGACTGAGGTGGGAGGATTACTTGAACCCAGGAGCTTGAGTCCAGCCTGGGCAACATGGTGATGGTGAGACCCTGTCTCTTAAAAAAGAAAAACTAACCTTTACTACTAAATAATACAAAGACAAATGTTAAAAAATGGACATAGGGGCCAGGCATGTTGGTTCACACCTGTAATCCTAGCACTTTGGGAGGCTGAGACGGGAGGATCGCTTGAGGCCAGGAGTTTGAAGATCAGCCTGAGCAAGAGTGGGACCCTGTCTCTACAAAAAATACACAAATTAGCTGGATGTGGTGGTGCACACATGTAGTCCCAGCTACTCAGGAAGCTGAGACAGGAGGATTGCTTGAGCCGAGGAGTTGGAGGTTGCAGTGAGCTATGATGATGTCACTGCACTCTAGCTGGGACAACACAGCAAGACCCTGTCTCTCAAAAAAAAAAAATGGACAAAAGATCTGAATAAACATTTCTCCAAAGAAGATAATGAAAACATTCAATAAACACATGAAAAGATGCTCAATATCATGAATTATCAGGGGAATTAAATCAAAACCACAACGAGGTACCACTTCACACCCACTACAATGGGTATAATCAAAAAGATAATAACTAGTGTGGGTGAACATGTTGAGAAATTGATACCCTTGTATACTGCTGGTGGCAATATAAAATGGTGCAGCCTTTGTGGAAAATAGTCTGGCAGTTCCTCAAAAGGTTAAACATAGAATTATTAGTATTAATACCATATGTCTTAGTTCATTCTGTGTTACTATAAAGGAGTACCTGAGGCTGGGTAATTTACAAAGAAAAGTTTATTTGGCTCATGATTCTGCAGGCTGTACAAGGAGCATGGTGCCAGCATCTGCTTCTGGTGAGGGATTTAGGCTGCTTCCACTCACGGTGGAAGGTGAAGGGGAGACAACATGTGCAGATCACATGGCAAGAGTTGGGGAGGTAGCAGGCTCTTTTCAACAGCCAGTTCTCACAAGAACTGAGAATGAGAGCTCACTCACACCTGTGAGAATGGCACCAAGTCATTCAGAGGGATCCACTCCCATGATCCAAACACCTCCAACCAGGCTCCGCCTCCAACATTGGGGATCAAATTTCAACATGAGACTTGATGGGGCCAAACAAACTGTATCCAAACCATAGTAGCACCATAAGACCTAGCAATTCCACTCCTGGATACAGACTCAAAATAACTGAAGACGTATGTTCACACAAAAACTTCTACACAAATGTTCATAGCAGCATTATTTGTAACCCAAAAGTAGAAACAACCCAAGTGTCCATCTGATAAATGAAAAAATAAATGCTGTATATTCATACAATGGAATATTATTTGACTGTAAATGAATAAAAGAAATGAACTGTTGATACATGCTACGATATTGATGAACCTTGAAAATATGCTGAATGAAATCAACCAGACAAAAAAGCCCACATACTGCATGATTGACATGAAATACCCAAAGTAGGCAAATCCATAGAGATAGAAAATAGATTAGCATTTGCCAGGTGGTGAGTGTAGTGTGAATGGGGAGTGACTGCTAACAGGTACAGCATTTCTTTTTGGAGTGATGAGGATGTTCTAAAATTGTTTGTGGTGGTTACAAATTAAACCACTGAATTGTCCACTTGAAATGGGTGAATTTTATGGCATATTAATTTTATCTCAATTAAAGCTATACCTCTCCTTGAATGTGAATATACTACCATTAGACTTTTTAGATGGTCCGATATCTGTTTATAATTATATTCAAAGTTCCGTTAAGATCAGCTCTGCCTCAAACCAGGATTAATAGGCACCAAAAAAATAACAAATTAGTCATCAAAATGTCATTTTCCCTTATGGCATGGCTGTACCTGATCAGACTCAAGGCCACTACATACTTACTTAATAAATCCAGGAAAACAATATTAAAGGAAATAAAACAGAAAGGATTTATGGTTTGTGTGATTAGGGAATGCTTAATACAATCATAGCATAATCATTTGAGCTGCTTCCAACCACTGTAGACTCAGAGTGCCCATGATGAAATTTAAATAAATAAGATTAATTAATTAAAAATTAAATAAAATTAAGATGATAGTATATGCGAGTAAAATACAAAAGCTGTAACCACAGAACTATTTCCCTAACTCACCCTCTGTGTTTAAGCAAAAGTTTGTTGGCCTGGCTAGGATTCACACCTGTAATCCTAGCACTCTGGGAGGCCAAGGCAGGAGGATCACTTGAGGTCAGGTGTTCAAGACCAGCCTGAGCAAGAGTGAGACCCCATCTCTACTTACTAACTAAATAAATAAATAAGCAGAAGAGTTTGTAAAGATATTCGTGTATCGAGAATTAAGTCAGCAGCATTCCTATAACTCTATTAACCAAGTATATTAGTACGATAATATTTAGAGTTATATTTAAACTCTGTGATTTTCAAATATTGAAATAACATTCACTTTTTGTGATTCTACTCAGCAAAAATTATGCCATTTTTTAAAAAGTCTCTTAGAATTATATTTAATTTACTTGAAGTTTTTCTCCAGTGTGATTTGGTTTTCAACTAAGAGGATACCAGTGATTAGAATTACAGTATTTAGTTCCTGACAACAAAATATGAAAGAGAGATTATCATAATAAGGAGAGGAAATGGTGGCAACATAGCAAGACTGTGTCTCTATAAATTAGCTGGGTTTGGGGCTAAGATAGGAGGATCACCTGAGCCCAGGACTTTAAGATGACAGTGAGCTATGATGGAGGCACTGCACTCCAGCCTGGGTGATGGAGTGAGACCCTGTATCAAAAAAAAAAAAAAAAAAAGAACACATAAAAGTAAAAATTAAAGAGAAAAATTAAGAAAAGAGCAGCTCTAATCATTAGGAAACCTAAAGGGAGTTTAAAGGTTTTGCTTCATGCTTTGTTTTTGCTCTCATTCAATATTTATTGTTCTCTTTCAATTTCTACATGCAGGTTTGACTGTGCAGATAGACAGTTCCATTCCATCCCGGCTACCTGGCAAGCTCTTATGGATAATCCATATGATGTGAAAGAACTTATTCCTGAATTCTTCTATTTCCCCGAGTTTTTGGAAAATCAAAATGGTAAGAAATAGGAGATTAGAAATTTGACTCAGCAAGTCCCAATGAAGCAACCTAAAAAATGTCTTTCAGTAGATTTTTGTAATGTCCTATAGATTATTTAAAGTTCATCTGTCTGTAGATTTCTTAGTGAAAGGGCTTAACTGATGGTACTAATCTTACCTTCCAGGGAAGTGATGTTAGGAAGTAAGATAAATGAGTCAAATTTGAATTGGTGAGAGAATTTATCAGACTACGGTGTTTACTAGAGAAGCAAAAATGGCCATATGCTATTTCAGCCATATACTCTTCTTAGTTTAAAAGTCTTTGAGTTAGATAAGGTGAGGGTTTAGATTTGGTCAACAGAACCAAATCCAGAACAAACTCACGTATATAAAGTTTCATTGGAACACAGCCAGCCAATTCATTTACATATTATCTGCGTAGGTACTTTCAAAGTGTAACAGCAGATTTGAGTAGTTGCAACAGAGACCATATTGCTCACAAAGCCAAAAATATTTCTTCTTTGACCTTGTATAGAAAAAATTTGCTGACTCCTGATTTAGAGCATAGAAGAGTAGGAAAATTGAAAATAGTGACAGGGTATGAGTTATTATAGTATTTGAAAATTCATAGTGAAGCATGGCAGGAAATATACTTTTAAATGTCCAAATACTTTTTCTTTGAGGTAGTTGTACATTTATTTTTAAATATAAATAAACATGTGCTTACCCTCAAATTGGTATTAACTGATCAACACTTAAGTGCACATATAGTAATAACATTCATTGGGTGTTGGGCAGATGGGAGGGGGGAGGAGGGGGTGAGAATATACACAGTGGGTGTGGTGCGCACCGTCTGGAGCATGGACATGCTTGAAGCTCTGATTCGGGTGGGGCAAAGGCAATATACATAACCTAAACATCTGTAACCCCCTAATATGCTGAAATAAAAAAATTAAAAAAAAGAAAAAAAGAAACATAAATAAGGAAATTGGCAAGATTTTGACTACTGGAAATTCTACAGTATTAAAGGATCATTATTAACTTATTTTTTGACCCCTAACATGTAATGTTAATGTTTAACCCTTCGCTTATTCAGTCTAATTCTTTATCATGTTGGGGAGAGCTTATCCAGGGCTTAATGTCACTTTGATGTATTCCAGGACAAGCTATTGGAGACATGGCATCTGATTTTCAGAGTAAGGCAATCAGAATTGGTGACTTTCAGAAAATAAAGTAAATCTATTGACTGAGTCTGATGCTAGACTCTCAGTCAGCCATGAGACTGGAGTCTCCTAAAGTAGGGTATCTGGAATAGGAGGGATGAACAGACTAAATTTGGATGCAGAGTTTAAGGTACTCTTAGCTTGACAATTTATGATAGTCATCAGAGCCAGTTGCTGTCCTTAGCACTATTGTCCTGATGGATTCCATTTCTAACTATCCATTATCTCTTTGGAAGGGGCTGAGTGGGAGAAGACAAATATATCAGTTAGAATGCCTTCAGAAACAAGTATTAATAAAACCCAATCAAAATAGAGCAAACAAGGAAATTTTACAATTTTCCATAATAAACCCCTGAGATATGATAGTTTCAGGTAGCTTAACATCATCAAGGCCAACTTTTTCTGTATTTTCACCCTGCCATCCTGAGTATTTTGGCTTTGGCTAGTTCCTCTCATAGTTACAAATGACTGAAACAGTTTTAGGCAACATAGGCAGATACAACAGTATCTTAGAAAGAAGTGGAACTGTTTGTGTATTGTGTCCTTTCCTAAGAGTAAAAAACTATTTCTCATAACCTCTCCTCATTCTCCAGAGCTGGATCGTATACCAACCTCTAAACAGGTCACCTGGAATGGGCATGACGTGGGGCAGAGATGGACACCCAGATGAAATAAAGGGCCAGGTGTGGTGGCTCACACCTATAATCCCAACACTCAGGGAAGCTGAGGTGGGAGGATTGCTTGAGCCCAGGAGTTTGAGATTACAGTGAGCTATTAATATAATTGCACCACTATACTCCAGCCTAGGCTACAGAACAAGACCCTGTCTTTAAAATAAATAGATAGATAGGTAGGTAGGTAGATAGATAGCAAGACCCTGTCAAATTAATTAATTAATTCTGCTAGCAAATAAGAAGGGGGAATGGCCATGAGGTGGGCAACAAACAATATCTGCTACACAGTGATTGGGTTAACTTAAAGCCAAAGACCCTGTGAGTACTGTCATTCTATGATATTTAAACCTCTCCAACTCAGGACATACTGATATCTTAAGGCAGCATACTGGTATTTTAAGCCTGGTATTTTAAGGCCTTCTTTTTTTTTTTTTTAATATAAAAAATGATATTACAATTTTTTTTTTTTTTGAGACATAGTCTCACTCTGTTGCCCGGGCTAGAGTGAGTGCCGTGGCGTCAGCCTAGCTCACAGCAACCTCAAACTCCTAGGCTCGAGCAATCCTTCTGCCTCAGCCTCC
>JAQIFY010005891.1:0-10710 GCA_028533085.1 Varecia variegata | reverse complement strand
GGGACTACAGGCATGCGCCACCATGCCTGGCTAATTTTTTCTATATATTTTTAGTTGGCCAGATAATTTCTTTCTATTTTCAGTAGAGACGGGGTCTTGCTCTTGCTCAGGCTGGTCTCGAACTCCTGAGCTCAAACGATCCGCCCGCCTCGGCCTCCCAAGTGCTAGGATTACAGGCGTGAGCCACCGCGCCCGGCCAACACTTACTATCTTTAACACTAAGTATTTACTATCTTTTTTATGTAGATAGAACAGTTATATTTTATCTTTCCATCTAGATTATGACCACTTCTTTGCACCTCCTTCAAAAATATTTTAGGATTAATTAAATTAGAGAATTCGGAATCATACTCTGAAGCACTTTACTAATGATCGTTAGATCACTATCTGTGTATTACCTGCTTTGTATCTGGACAGTGACCATATTCTATCTTGTTCATCTGTGCCCCCTAGGCTTGGCACAGACCCAGCATGGAGTAGACATTCTATATATTTGCTGAGTGAATGGATTAAGGGTATTGGCGTTAGGAATTTAGAAAAGAAAGAAATTGAAGGGGGTAGGAGGCAGTTGGGAGCAAGAAGGTTCTGGAGAAATATAGAAAAAGCAAAACCCCAAAGCAATCAAATTCATTAATTCAACAATTATTTATTGATTGGCTATTCATGGATTCTGCATTCTAGGAGCTCACAGTCTATCATAAAATGTAGAAAAAATTATTAAACTACATAACAACTATGCATCTGGAAGATAGGAAAGAGACTAAAACGGCGCAGAGGACACCTGCATGGGGCCGTGGTAATAGATAAGGTGGGCTGGTTATATGGGATGTGATTACAGACAGCCTGAGTGCCGGGATAAAAAGTTGTATCTCTCATCCAAGTACTAACCAGGCCCGACCCTGCTTAGCTTCTGAGATCAGGAGCGTTCAGGGTGGTTTGGCCGTAGACAAAAGTTATATCTCAATTGAGTGGGGTTTTCTGTCTTCTTAAAGCCACTATTCATCACAAAGAAGAAAGGCAATATCGAAATTTCCATGTGCTAGGCTTTTCCAGATGATCTCTCATTCCAAAGCAAAGATCTAACCTCAGTCAAGAATTCTTATATAGGGATCCCCATGAGTCAAGGCAGAAAGGCCACTTTAATGTTATCTACTTTTTAAAAAATAGTAAAGTAATAGCTGTACAAAGTTCAAGTTCAAATAGTAACGGGAAAACATCTAAAGAAAAACAAAACTCTCCTATCGAATCCCACCCTTAATCCCACTTCTCACAAACAACTGACTTTAACCATTTCTGATTTTGTCTCCTAATTGTCACCTGTGTAATTCTAAATAATATGCTTCTAACACAATTTCTTAATTTATCTAATTTAAGCAATATCTGTTGAACCCCACTGTAAACTATGAGGATGTAGCTCAGTTATGCTCTCTCCTCTCCTTCTTCCTCCCTCCTCCCGATTTTTTATAAGTTCTAGTTCTTTTATTGGTTACTTTAATTTTTTTTACATACTTAAACAACCACCAACTGTTACTATTTTGCCCCATTTGCTTTCTCTCTCTCTTTCTTTATATATATAGATATATATATATCAGTGAACACTCAGGATTTTTTCTTAGCCATTTCAGCATAAGTGGAAGATACTATGTCCCTTTAGCGCTAAACAATGCAGTGCAAAATGTCCTTTATAGCCATTTTTTTCTAGTCCAGAATCCAATTCAGGATCATGCCTTGCATTTAGAGTTATGCTTTTTAATCTTCTTTAATCTCAAACAATTCCCCAACCTAATTTTAAAGTCTTTAAACGACTTTTACATAAAAGTGAATTCATCTAGAATAAAATTGTAGTGCCAGTTGTGTAGTGAATAGTACAATGAACCTCTATATCCCCAGTATGCAGATTTAACAAGAAATTCAAATTTTGCCTGTTTGCATCATCTAGCCTTTTCCTCTCTTTCTTAAGAGCCTCATTTAACCACCTCTAAAAGTATATGAGGCCGAGTGTGGTGGCTCACGCCTGTAATCCTAGCATTTTGGGAGGCCAATGCAGGAGGATTGCTAGAAGTCAGGAGTTCGAGACCAGCCTGACCAAGAGAGAGACCCTATCTCTACAAAAAAACAGAAAAAAATAGCCAGGCTTCCTGATGTGCACCTGTAGTCCCAGCTGCTCGGGAGGCTGAGGCAGGAAGATTGTTTGAGCCCAGGAGTTTGAGGTTGCAGTGAGCTATGATGATGCCACTGCACTCCAGCCCAGGCAACAGAGCCAGAAATTAGCTCTAGAGACTTGATGAAATTCTGGTTAAGCTTTTTTGTCAGAAATACTTCAAGAAAGATGTCGTATGCTTCATGTTGCAGTGAATCAGGAGGCACACAGAGACTGATAGTCCCATGCTCAGTAATGACCAGATCCGTGTGACGAGTGGGTTTGGGTGGGACAGTATGATCTATACATCTTTATGCTCCCTGTCAACCCATCATCTAACAGTTTCACCCACTGATGACCCTGCCTAATTCAATTATCTCTCTAAGGTTGCCAAATGATTTCTAATTCTAACATTCATTAAATACTTACTGGCTGTGTTCTTCTGTAAAGAATTTTCCTTCTTCAAATTAGCTAGTTTTTACTTTAGAACACATTGATGTAGAAAAAAACAGTATAAATATTTAATGCTTTCTCCCTCCACCTGCTTTTTTTTTTGCCAATTTCCAGAATCAGAAATTGGTGCCCCAGTTGTTGACAATGGTATCCAATTCTCTTGTTCATTGTCTTGGTGATAGGACTGTCTTGCTAATAAACTATCCAACAGAGAAAAAGTAAACTATTTAATATCTAACAGAAAAAAAAAAAAGAGAAAACACACAGCACAAAGTTGCCCCTTTGAAGAGAAAGATCACAGTGCACAACTAGCCATTCGTTTGATCAACCACCTGTGGCTTCACTCATTGTCTTTAAGAGTATGCACCTGTGGCCTCTAAGCGTTAAAGCCAGCCTCACAGAGAAGAGGAGAAAAAAAAGAAAAAACAGACACAACCACTTCATAGCCCTCTCGCTATCAAGTGACAACAATAACTATTCTTTTTTTTCTTCTTCCTTTACCCTCAATAACAGCCCAAGCCACTTGTCCTCTGGGCCGTGGCTTTCTTTCTTTCGTGTCATGCGTTCCCTTGGGAAGTAGAATAAATTTTCTTTCTTTAAAACTTTTCTAGTCTTTGTGTCAAGAATTCTATCTCATCCGCACCACGAGTTCCCACCCTGACACTGGGGTGGTTATGAATTCATTATATAGGTAGTATGTTTCAGTCCATGTACAGGATGGTTTTAGGTAGATGTCTTGCGCTCTCTCATTCTGTTTTCATCCCTCTTGTCTTCTGGTCTCATGCTGACATTCCCCAGCCTGGTGTTCGGGGGCTCCTGCTCCATCTTGGTATTCAGGGTGTCGCAGACCCAGTCACTAAGCCAAGAAAGAGCCAGTTCGGTTCAGTTGCTGGTCACATAGCTCTGTCATTACCCTCCCATCTCTCTAGGCTCACAGCTCCCCACAAAGAGACAGGATTTTCTTCAGGGTTTTTTTGTTTATTTATTCATTTTTTGTTTTCAGACTGTCTCATGAGTAGTGTAATTCCTCCTTTGACTCTGGCACCAAGCATTGATCCACTCTTATTCTCTTTTTCGAGTTGAGCATTTTAGTCGGTATCCTTCAAGACCAAAGCTCCTTGGCACCTCTGCCTGCCCTAGACCCACAGCCCAGCAGGCCACGGCTTCAGCTCTGTTCACCACTTTGATATATTGCTCCCTTTCTGGTCTATGGGGATGTCTATCCTGTCTTTGAGTACGTGTGTGTGTGTGTGTGTGTGTGTGTGTGTGTAAGAAAGTATTTCTCCTTTCTTTTCCTCCTTCCTTCCTTCCTTCCTTCCTTCCTTCCTTCCTTCCTTCCTTCTTTCTTTCTTTCTTTCTTTCTGAGACAGAATGTTGCTCTGTTGCCTCGCCTAGAGTGCAGTGGTGTCATCATAGCTCACAGCAACCTCAAACTCCTGGGCTCAAGCGATCCTCCTGCCTCAGCCTCCCAAGTAGCTGGGACTGCAGGCACATGCCTCCACACCCAGCTAATTTTTCCATTTTTTGTAGCGATGGGGCCTCACTCTTGCTCAGGCTGGTCTCAAACTCTGGGGCTCAAGCAATCCTCCCCCCTTGGCCTCCTCCCAAAGTGCTAGGATTACAGGCATGAGCCACTGTGCCCAGCCTCCTTCATTATTTTTTTTGATTAATAGACTTTAGTTTTTAGAGCAGTTTTTGGTTCACAGAAAAACTGAGAATTAAGCATGAGAGTTTCCATATACCTGCCTCCCAGCTTCTCGTATCATCAGTATCTCTCACCAGTGTGTTATAATCAATGAACCCAACTGACGCATCATTATCACCCAAAGCCCATAGTTTAAATGCGGGTTCATCCTGTGCTGTACATTCTGTGGGTTTTCACAAATGCATGCTGTCATGTATACCCCATTACAGTATCATGCACAGTAGTTTCACTGCCCTAAAAGTCTCTGTGCTCCACCTGTTCCTCCTTCCCGCCTCCCTAACCCCTGGCAGCCACTGATCTTTTTCCTGTCTCCACAGTTTTGTCTTTTCCAGGATGTAATTTAGTTGGAATCTTAAAGTATGTAGTATTTTTAGATTGTCTTCTTTAGCTTAGCAGTATCCATTTAAGTTTCCTTCATGACTTTGCGTACCTTAATAGCTCATTTCTTTTTAGTCATTGTATGGATGTACCATCAATTCAAATGTTGATCTCAACCAGAAACACCCTCACAGACACAGAGAGTAGTGGTTTCCAAATGTCTGGGTACCCCATGGACCAGTCAAGTTGACAAATGAAATTAACCATCACAACTGTTATACCAAAAATCATGACACCACTAAATTATGGGGGTCACCTCAACTGACAGTCAAAACAGAACACAAGCCAGCCGTAGTGGTGCACACCTGCAGTCCCAGCAACTCAGGGGTCTGAGGTGGGAGGATTGCTTGAGCCCGGGAGTTCAAGTCCAGTCTGAGTAACACAGTGAGACTCCATCTCTAGAAAAAAATCAAAAACAGAACAACAACAATGAAAAACCCAGAACACACTGGCAGAAGGGAAGTTCCTCCCACAACCCCAGAATTGCAATGCTAAAGCCAGAAGAAAGGCAAAATGGATGTTGGGTGCAAACCCCCAAATTCCCCTATAGTGAGTCTCTGGCTCTGCCATCAAAAAAGAATAAAGTGACCTAAGGTTTCACCAACACTATGTACAAAATTATATAAAATTGGTCAAGAACGTTATGTCACATGCAAGGATAACAGTACAATTACTGTGGAATGAGCAAAACATTCTTTAATCAGTTTCCCACTATAATCCCGGCTCCTGCTCCCTTCTCACTCTCCTTTAATTATATAAACATTTTTTCAGTATGATATTCCTGGCACTATGGTAATAAGCAAGTATTTTGATAAGGCTTAACTCAAGAATAACTATTCCAACACCTCTTTAAATTACAGTAATTAAAATTGATGCCCATGTTACACTAACATCTTTAAATTGTAGGCTATCTAGTACAATTCATGTATGTACTATATACTTATTTTTTTCCCAACATAGACAAACTTTTTCTGCTCAACTCTCCCTTCCACTACTGTACTATATATTTAAATGTGAAAAGGTCTCTACTAAATTACTAACATTGATGCTTTCACAGCTCTTATACTGAGATAGGGGCTGTTTATTCGGATCTAGAAAATAATTTAGGCAACTCTGGGAGAAAGGTTTTATTATCTCAATACAGAAACACGTATGTTTCCTCTAGACTAGTTTGAAATGAAGGCCTGAGATTCTTGTAAACTTCCAAGAAGCCAGTATCCTCAAAAACTACTTTTATTTAATTCATTTTTTTCTGTTGTACATCAGCACACATACTGAAGTTCATTGTATTGATTGAGTAATGCATCTAAAATATAAATTTTGACTGTATTCTCTCTAAAAAATCTATAATGAGGTAAACAATAATTTGCATATCATGTACCTGGGAGCAAGACTTTTGGAACACTGAAGCAGAAAATTAAAGTGGAGGACTGGGTGGCAGCAATGAAAATATTGGTTTAAAAATCTGCTCCTGTCCCTCCACATGTCATGGGTGCGGGGGGTGGGGTGGAGTAAAAAAAAGAAAAAGAAAAAAAAGAAAGAAATACAATCTGCTCCTCTGTTGTCAAGTAAGTTCTTAGCACTACAGGATGCTCTGTCAAAAAATAACAGCGGTGGGTGTTCTTGTTTTCCTACTAGCAATTCACCTGGGAACCATAGCAACAAGGCTAGAAATTGCTCTCCTCCCAGAAACCTGCACACATTTTAACAAAGATTGGAGGTGGGCAGTGTATGTGGGTTGGACACAGTGGGAAAATATATAGACACCTCCCAAACGACAACAGACTGCTTTATGTATTTTTTCATTCCCAACTTACTTTTTAAAAATTATTATTATTATTTTAAGAGACAGGATCTTACTCTGTCATCCCAGGCTGTCCAGGCTAGAGTGCAGTGGCACCATCATAGTTCATTACAGCCTTGAACTTCTGGGCTCAAGTGATCCTCCTGCTTCAGCCTCCTGAGTAGCTGGGACTCCAGGATAGCACCACCACACCTGGCTAATTTTTCTATTTTTTGTAGAGACAGGTCTCGCTACCTTGCTCAGGCTAGTCTCGAACTCCTGACCCTGCCTTGGCATCCCAAAATGCTATGATTACAGGCGTGAACCACCATGCTCAGCCCCAATTTACTTTGATCCTCACATTCAGATTTCTTTGGTTCCACAGAAAAGTTCACCAGGTTTATACTAAAATTTCTTATACTAATCATTCCCATGTTATTTTCCACTATGTTTCTATTTATCAAATCCCTTTTATGATTTTTACTCAGTTTTATTAATACAAAATTTGCCCTTTCCTGGTTTTAGCTGTAGTGAATCAGGGCAACCAGCAGCTCTGAGAAAAATCTGTTGTTTTGCTGCTTCTTTTTTGGAAACAGCACACTAAATTTCCCTTGGCAAACCCATTCTTCCTCCTCTCTCAATGTAGGTGCTTTGTGTGGGTCTGGCCTCACGTGACCCTGGTGTAACCAATCAGAACACTGCTTCTGTACCAATAATAACTGGTTCAAGGATAGACATGTGTCTCAGCCAATGAGAGGATCTCCCCGCTCCCTGCAATAATTAGGCAAAAGAGATGCTCTTTGGGCTGAGATTGCTACACTTCTAGAGTGTAGACCTGGTGCTGCAGTAAGATGGGAAACCTGTGAGAAGGCGGCCAACTCAAGGGATAAAACTGAGCTGGGGATACAAGGATTGTGACATCACTTGAGCCACTGGATTCATGCTCAAAGCTTTTTCCATCATGAACTTCAAATTACATGAGTCAATACGTTTCTTCTCCTTTAGCCAGTTTGTGTTGGATTTTCCATTTGCAACCAAAAGATTCCTTATGCAAAAGCATATATTGTAAAAATGATTTCCCAACATGTTTTGTTTTTACATTTTCCCCACACATATTTAAATGTTTCCTGTAATTATGCTTTATGTACTGAATAACATGTACTCTTATTTATTAAAAAGCACATCGTTTTAATAACTCAGTTTTGGAAACAAAGCTATCTGTGGTAAAGGCATTCGATTATTAATTGGGTGACCTGTGTTGTATTCTGTTTTGTGTCTAATTGCACATCATTTTAGAAATGGAGTCTCACTATATTGCCCAGGTTGTACTTGAACTCCTGGGCTCAAGGGATCCCCTGCCTCAACCTCCTGAGTAGCTGGCACTACACGCGTGTTCCACCGCACCAGGTTAATTGTGATTTAGGACTTGAACATCTTGGCCGGGCATCGTGGCTCATGCCAGTAGTCCCAGCACTTTGGGAGGCCGAGGCAGGAGGCTCATTTGGGCCCAGAAGTTCAAGACCACCCTGGGCAACTTAGAGAGACCCGTTTCTACAAAGAAAAAAAATATATATATATGTATATATACATTTACATACACACACATACATATTAGCTGGACGTGGGGGCGCATGCCTATAGTCCCAGCTATACTGGGGAGGCTGAAGCAGGAGGATCCCTTGAGCCCAGGAGTTGGAGGCTGCAGTGAGCTATGATTGAGCCACTGCACCCCAGCCAGGGCAACAGAGTGAGATCTTGCTTCTAAAAAAAAAGTCATGAGCACTTCACAATTTCTTGCCTAGTATTGATAGCCTTACTTGAACAATTAGTAGCTTGACCTGGACTAAATTCTGTGACTCTTAGAAATGTAGCTTGGAGGAGGAAATGGAAAAAATATTAAATGGGAAGAAATAGAGAAGAAAAATCAAACCACTTTTCTTTCAGCAAAACATGGTCTTAATTTGAGGTGCCCATATACAAGAACTTTGATTTGTTAGTCAAAGAAAAAGAAGGTAATTGTGGTAGAATACATTATTGTTTCCCAATATTTCCTGCCCTTGTATAGGGAGGATTGTATATCCTCACCTCCTTGATGGCAGACTTGTGACTTGCTTTGGCCATGACATTTGAGTGGCAGTGCCATGTGTCATGTCTGTGCAGAAGGGTTAAGAACTATCTCATGGGTCACCATGTCCTCTTTTCCTTGTATCAGTGATATTTGAGAGAGAGATGCTACTCCATTAGCCTGGGTCCCAGAGCGAACAGGCCATGAAGCAAAGCTGCAGCCGACCCATAATGGGCATGTAGCATAAGGGAAAAATAAACCTTTGTTTTTGTCAGCCACCGAGATGTGGGGGATTGATATCAGAGCATTATCTAGCCTCTTGGGACTAATGCCGTAATGGTGACTAAGCAAAACTGTATTAAGGTGGTTATACAAACCCTAAAAATTCTAAACTACATTCATAAAAGCTTTATTTGTTCTATGTATATAAATGTAAAGTGGAGGTAATCATAATGTGATAATTACTAAGGTTGAAGCTAGCACAGTATTAATACAGAAAATTCATAAAAGGATTATTTTTCTCCAGATTTTCCTAACACTAATTGATTAGATGTCAACAGTATTACTTAACAGTAGAAAAATATGGCCTACCATCATGCCACAATCATAAGGGAGTCACATCTACAAAAGTTCAGTAACAGGAAGCTACTTCAAACCGGAAGTGAAGACTTTATGTGCAATGAGTTGTAGTGATGGTTTTTTTATTTTATTTTATTTTTAGAGATGGGGTCTCACTCTGTTGTCCAGGCTGGAGGGCAGTGGCATAATCATAGCTCACAGCAACCTCAAACTCCTGGGCGCAAGCGATCCTCCCACCTAAGCCTCCCGAGTAGCTAGGAATACAGGTGCGCACCACTATGCTTGGCTAATTTTTATATTTTGTGTAGAGATGGGGTCTTGCTATGTTGTCCAGGCTGGTCTTGAACTCCTGGCCTTAAGTGATCCTCCCACCTCAGCCTCCCAAAGTGCTGTGATTACAGATGTGAGCCACTGTGTCCAGCCAGAAATGATGATTTTTAAAAGTGAGGCTGATAATTAGGTGAAAGCTGTGAAATCCTTGGATTTTAAAAAAAAAGTGGTTAAATACACCTGAGGCCAATAAAAATAGAGATTACTACTCAAGGATCTTTATAAAGGATGAATTACTGATTATGGGGAATTTTATATGCCATGTTCTGTAGTAGGTGCTACACTACCCTGGGAAAAAAGACTCTAAGGGAGCTTGCAAAAAAAAATGCTTTGAAGACAATGGAGACTATTCCATAAGAAGGAGCTCTTTTGCACTAATGTCTGGTAATCTTATAAATATTCTTCTTGAAAAAATACAGTTAACAGTTGGCTAGGATTTCTAAATTGGAATCCTAAAAGTAGGAATACTACAGATAAGATACCCTATATCCATGAGGACCGGCAGAGAGTAATGTCTGATGTCTTACTTTCACATCCCAAATCTCAACTAAATTTGTCCTTTGGGCAACTCTATCTCAGTATCAATACAGGGCATGGAATTCTGCAAAACATAGTTCCAATATAGTCAAGTTGACATAGTACGAAAAAACCACAGGCAACCTTTCATAATTTTCTTTATTGTAGTTATCTTTCCATGTCTATGCATATAAATCTATAGTTTTTATCATGAGTATAGAGAATTTTTACTTTTTATTTTTGTAGAGAGGAGATCTTGCTCTGTCGCCCAGGCTGGAATACAGTTGCATGATCACAGCTCACAGCAGCCTCGAACTCCTGGGCTCGAGTGATTCTCCCGCTTTAGCCTCCCAATTAGCTGGTATTACAGGCATGAGCCACCATGCCTAGCAGGTATAGAGAATTTTGTAATTCATTTGTTACAAAAGTAATGATATAAATTGTTTCATGATACTCAAAATACAAGAAATATAACATTTTTCTATATACGGTAACATCTATATATTCCTCTATTTCTCCTGTTTTCCAACATACAGACAACATCCATTACCAATAAAGTGACCATGGGTCCCAGTTTATGCTGGTTTGCTTGGTAAAATTAACCCAATTTCTCTTCCAAAAGTATCCCACTTTGGATGATACATGTGGTCACTCTATTTTTTTTTTTTTAAACTAGAAACAACCTTTATTTATTTATTTATTTTTTTAATTTTTTATTTTATTTCAGCTTATTATGGGGGTACAAAAGTTCTGCATAGATA
>JAQIFY010005890.1:0-10713 GCA_028533085.1 Varecia variegata | reverse complement strand
GAGGCAGGATGATTGCTTGAGCCCAGGAGTTTGAGGTTGCTGTGAGCTAGGCTGACGCCATGGCACTCACTCTAGCCCAGGCAACAGAGCGAGACTCTGTCTCAAAAAAAAAAAGAAAAAGAAAAAGAAAAAGAAAATCATCCTTTCCTGGCTCCTACACTACCTATAACAGCCTTTATAAGCGGCTTTTAGTACCCCCGGGAAGACCACCTCTCCTCTGTCTCTCCACTGAAAACTGCATAAAGCACTGATGCTGAGAAGGAACCAATCACTCGTTTTTCTCTCTGAGACCTCATGACTCAGTCCTCATGCCTCGCATCCCTGTTTATCCCAATACCCACCTCAAGTCCAAGCCTCTCCAGTCACCATCACCACTCAGACTCTCATGTCCATATTTTAATCTAATCAGTCACCCACCCTTCCCTACTCCCATCCTCCCACTGTGACCCTGCAGTTCGTGGTTGCCCTTGGCAAAATGCCCTAAATCCTCAACCTCTTCCTCAAACACCCATTTCCTCTCCTTGCTTTCACTAACATCTGGACCTGCCTGAAGACATTGCCTTTTTGCTGCCCTCTTAAGTAGTGGCTGGTTTTCTCTTATACCCCACACACCACAGGTCTGGAGGTGGGGGAAGGGTCCTCCTTGTCCTTCATCGCCTTTTCTAGACTAATTACTCTTGCTTTTCTCTATCAAACCTTGTTCCTTGAACTTGGATCCTCAGACTATACCACCTGCTGTTCTTTTTTTTTTTTTTTTTTTTGAGACAGAGTCTCGCTTTGTTGCCCGGGCTAGAGTGAGTGCCATGGCGTCAGCCTACTCACAGCAACCTCAAACTCCTGGGGTCAAGCAATCCTCCTGCCTCAGCCTCCCGAGTAGCTGGGACTACAGGCATGTGCCACCATGCCCGGCTAATTTTTTTCTATATATATAATTTTAGCTGTCCAGATAATTTCTTTCTATTTTTAGTAGAGACGGGGGTCTCGCTGTTGCTCAGGCTGGTCTCGAACTCCTGACCTCGAGCGATCCACCCGCCTTGGCCTCCCAGAGTGCTAGGGTTACAGGTGTGAGCCACCGCGCCCGGCTACTTCCAGCTATCTTGTACCCCTCACAGCCTCAGCTCCGCATTGCCATGGTCATGCCCTAGACTGCCAGCAGTGATATCTGCACTACCTTAAAATCACAGTTTCCAGCAGCCCCACTCTGTGGCCAAGCCTTCCAAGATTTCCAGCTCTCTGACTCCAGTATCCTGACTCAAATAACTCTTCAACTCCAGTGAGAGTCCCCAAGAGATTACTGCACATCACTTCACTCACCTCCTCACCTTCTTCATTATCCCTTTATTTATGTACTTACTTACATATTTGAGACAGGATCTCACACTGTCACCCAAGTTGGAGTGCAGTGGTGTCACCATAGCTCACTGCAACCTCAAACTCCTGGGCTCAAGTGCTCCTCCTGCCTCAGCCTCCAGTAGCTAGGAATCCCACACCCAGCACCACACCCAGCTAGTTTTTCTATTTTTTTTTTCTTTTTGTAGAAACAGAGTCTCACTGTGTTGCTCAGGCTGGTCTTGAACTCCTGACCTCAAGCGATCCTCCTACCTCAGCTTCCCAAAGTGCTAGGATTATAGGTGTTTAGCCACTGCAACCAACCCATTGTCCCTTTAGGTTCTATCACTATAACCACCCCTTGTCTCTCTCTTCCTCATTATATTGTCCTGAAAAATGGTACAAGTGAATTCCCTGCACCTCACACCTGCACCTGAGCAGCGGGATGTGACTGGAAGAAAACACACCTGTGCCCTCTAATCTCTGTATGTGTGTGACCACAGACCTCAAGCAGGCATCAGCCCTCATGCACAGCCCCACTCTCAAAGATCACTAGTTCATATCTTCTCGTCTTTTAGAAAACCCCCCATCCCCATCCCCAAACTGCCCACCTGCATCGTACCCAGGGCCTTTCTCCGTATTATAAAGGATGGACTGTCTCCTTGCTAGCGCATGGACCCCATCTTCTCTCCCAGAACATGGGATCCGCAGCTCAATGACGTTGGCTCATCTTGTTGGATACTTGCACTGGGGAGCAGTTCAAAGCCAGGGAGGGCAGCCATGGTGGGTGTACACACCGAGGTCAGTCAGCACAAGAGAGAAGGCTAGAGCAGGGAGTAGCAGACAGTGCACCCGGGAGAGGAAAGAAAGCTACCTGAGTTACTGGCTTTCTGTGCTGCTCCCAGCTCTAGCCTGCAGTTCCAGGAGATAGATAGCCCTGAGTCCTCAAAACAAAGTTCCTATTTTGTAAGTTAGCTTGAGTCAACCATTGCAATGTTTTCTTTCAACTGAAAGAGCCCATTTATTTATTATATTTGGACATAGAAAGATGTCTGGAGGGGTGTTCCAATGGAAGATCTCTCTGAACAGTTGGATTCCAGAGGATTTTATACTCTTTTTTCTCTATACTTTTCTGGGGTTTGGGGGGTTTTGTTTTTTGGAGATGAGGGTCTCCCTATGTTGCCCAGGCTTGTCTTGAACTCCTGGGCCAAAATGA
This sequence comes from Varecia variegata, assembly GCA_028533085.1. NCBI lineage: Eukaryota > Metazoa > Chordata > Mammalia > Primates > Lemuridae > Varecia > Varecia variegata. Next base: position 8,168 of record JAQIFY010005890.1, on the reverse strand, counting down.
TCCTCCTGCCTCAGCCTCCCCAGTAGCTGGGATTAAAGGCACGTGCAATCTCACCTGGCTTCTCTATACTTTTCTGAATTGTTTGCATCATTTTAAATCAGGCATATTTGTTTCCTTCCTCTTCCTACTCCACCCTAATCCGATCCGTCAACATCTCCTCTCAGTATCACCTCTGAAATATAACTAAAATCCATGTAGCTCTCTCTGCGTCCACTGCCAGCATTCTAGCAGAATCTCCATTCTCTCTCTCACCCGGGTGATTGCAGTAGTCTCTTAACTGGTCCCTCTGTTCTTCCCTTGCAAACCTCCACTCCTTGCCCACAGAGCAGCCAGTAGGGTCCTTTTACAATATTAATCCAGCCATGCTACTTCCTTGCTTGAAACCTTTCAGTGGCTTCCCTGTGCACTTGGAATGAATCCCAAGCCTCAGTTCCTCATCCATAAAGTAAGTTATCAGAAAGGTCACATACAATATTGTGTGAATAGCCTGTATACAGCCTGGTCCATAATATTAACAGGTGCACACAGAGTGAGTGCTACTCAGTCACTTTCAGGAAGTTCTTTTAGGTTGGAAAGTTCTTAGAAACTGTCCTCTGTCTACATCTTCAGCCACTTTCCCCTTGCTCCCCGTGTCCCTCCCACACTGGCTTCTGATGGTATTTAGGACACACCGAGAACTCCCTCCTGCCTCCGGGCTTTTGCTCGTTCCGGCTGCTCATCCCACAGTGCCCACTGTTTCAGAGTTGCCTCCTCCAAGGTGGCAATCCCTACCACACCCCCGGGTATCCCACACAGAAACCTGTGTTTCCTTTCAGTTTGTGTCACCACCTGTCATTTGCTTGTTGAGTCTGTTTTCTGTCTGTCCCACCAGATTATATCCTTGGCCTTGGTTTTATTTGCCTCTTTGTTCACCCAGTGCTAATGGGGGTGTCCCATCTATAAAGCCCCATAGGTGTTCAGGGAATGAAGTGGAACACAGACGCTCCCCTGGTATGCCCAGCTGGAAGCCATCAGCGGGTCGCCTAAATTCTCACAGTTCTTCATCTCCACTTTATTAGAACTCATCTTGCTTTGTACTCTGTATCGGGATTACTTGTGCAGAGGCAGGGTGGTTAAAACAAGCCCCCTGTGTTCAAATTCCAACCCTGCTACTCCCCGGGTCCAGAACAGTGCCTGGTGTGGAGAAAACAACACAAAGAGTTGGTACTACTGAGCCTGTGTGTCCCCCAGCAGGAGCTGAATCAAAGTTCTTTGTGGTTACATTACACAACACAATTTAATCTTTGATAACTTCCACGATGCCTAGCTCCGGACACACAGTAGGTGCTCAATAGATAATAATAAGAGCTAAATTTCATTGTGAATTTATATGTGTCAGGTTCTAAACTGTTGTAAACACCTTACATGTCTCAGCTCATTTATTCCTGACAATAAGTACAATTATTGTTCCCACTTCACAGATGAGGCAACTGAGTCATAATGAATTAAATACTTTTTCCAGGGTCACCAAGTAAGTAAGTAGAGTGGTCAGGATTTCAACACAGGACACAAGCAACTAATCCTTAACAACTACAAGATACTATCAACTTGTAGTGTAAACTAACTAGTTGGTACAGGTTTATGAGATCAGAATCAAAGAGACAGCAATCTATGTCCAACAATAGGGGCTGGTTAAATAAACTGTATGGTATCTTATGTAGCCATTAAAATGATGATATAGATCTATATTTATAATATTAAAGACATTCATAATGTAATTGAAAAAAAGCAAGCTAGAAAACAGTATAATAAACCTTACACTAATGTTTATAGCAGCTTTATTCATAATTGCCAGAAACTGGAAACAATTCAAAAGGTGAATGGATAAACAAACTATGGTACATCCATACTATGGAATATTATTCAGCTATAAAAAAATAAGTGAGCTATCAAGCCATGAAAAGACAGGAAGAAACCTTAAAAGTATATTTGTGAAGGTCAGTCTGCAAAGGCTTCACACTGTATGATTTCAACTATGTGATATTCCAGAAAAGGCACAACTATAGAGACAGTAGAAAGATCCGTGATTGCCTGGGGTATGCGGGGGCGGGGACGATGGGTGGAGCACAGGGGACTTCTGGGCCAGAATGTCACACATGCTCTGTAAGATACTGTAATGGTGGACGTGTTACATTACGTATTTGTCAAAACCCAAGGAACTTTACAGCGCAAAGAGTGAAACTTAACGTAAGCTGTGAACTTCAGCGCATACTAATGTATCAATACTGGTTCATCAATTGTGACAAATGTCCAACACTAATACAGGAGATTAATAACAAGGGAAACTGCGAGGGCTGGGGGAGGGGGGTTCATGGGAACTCTGCACTAGCTCCTTAATTTTCCGTTAACTTAAAACTACTTTAAATACTAAAGTTCATTAATTTAAAAACGAACAGTATAATAGTATGATCTCTTTTATGTTAATATATATCTGTATGGTTTTGTGCATAGAAAAATGTCTAGAAAGACATAACCAAAATTAATAGCAGTTGTCTCAGGGTGGTGGCATTAATGGAACCCTTTCTCCTAGTTCTCCTTGTCCTCAACAGCACGCATTAATTTCATATAAAGCAGTAAGCGAGGCTGCGGGGGCTGGGGGGGTCCAGGCCCGGGAGCGGCGCGGCCAAGCGCTGCAGCGAGCGTGCAGGGCTCCGGGCACAGGCCGTCCCTCCGCGTCTGCTCCGCCCGCCCCGCGGCTCGGCTTCTGCGATCTCGGGCCCTGAGGTTAGGACGGAGACGAGAGAATTCCTCCGGTGCAATCGCGTCCGCACACCCCACTGGCGCGGAGGCGGGGGCGGGAGCGGGGGCGGCGGGGCCGTCGCGGGGCTCGGCCTGGGCCGTGGGCGCTCTGCGCAGCGCTGGGGGGCGCGGTCGCCGCGCCCTGCGATGCCTTCAGTTTGCTGGAATGTTCCCGCCGCCAAAGTGTACTTTGTTCCGGGGATGGGGGAGGGTGCAGCGGGGGCAGGGCTCCAGGGCGCCCTGGGACTTGGAGGGCGGCCAGCTTTCCGTTCCCAGGGTGCCTTCTGGCGGGGGCGGGGTGGTCTGGTTCCCAGGCTGGGCAGCTGCGGGGTACTGGACGGAACCCCTGGATTCCAGAGCCAGCCCTGCCACCGACTAGTCGCAGCACACCGCAGTCGGGTCTCTTCACTCTCTGGGCCTCGATTTCCTCATCTGCAAAATGGGGATAATAATAATAATACAGTTCTTGTCCGGCACTGTTGCAAAGCGCTCTACAATTGTTCTTCCTTCACATCACTTTGAGGTGGGTGCTGTTAACATAAAAACATAATTATAGTATTACCAGAATAATACTCCCTTGCTACCCAGGCCCTTTGTACAGCACAGATGCTCTGGCTGTAGAAAGCCTGGTCCAGCCTCCTTCTAAGTAATAAAGTATGCGCCATTATTATTTGCACTTTAAAGATGAGGACAGAGGCGCTCAGGAAGGTTAAGTAACTTGCCCAGGGGAACACAGCTCCCAAATGGCTATCCAGGTTTGGTACCCAGGCAGTCAGGTCCAGAACCTCCACTCAACCTCTACAGATATGCCTCTCTACTGCTAGTTTCTGGGAGCCCTTAAAATATGTTTATTCGGACATTGCAATCCATGCAACAAAGAAGTATTCTAATAGTAATTACTAATACTAAGTAATGACAGTTATCACCAACTGAGGGCTGCAATTTCGACTCCCTATAAAATGCTATTATTATTTTTCCATTTAGGGATGGAAGAATCCAGGCAACAGGAGGTCACTCCAGTTCTAGGGGGAGGAATCCGTTCATCCCGAAGCCAAAACCCAGCAAGGGCTTTGCTTTCACCTCCTTTTGTCATATTTCATAGGGAAGCGGACCCCTCTGAGTCTGATTATGCCAGCTAGCCTGGAAGGGCAGTCCTTCCTTCCCCGGACATTGCCAGAGCCATCCTTGCCCGGTAATCTGAGAAGCTTTCAAACTGCCAGACCGTAATGAGCCTCAGATGATATCTCACACCAGCGGGGAGTCGCTCCCCTCTCCCAGGCCTGCGGCTTCCAGGAGCCCAGCTGCCTGGGGCCTGTGCAAGCATCCCTGCCCCTAGTGGCTGCAGAGGGCAGAGACGGAGCGCAGGGCAGTTGTCCCAAGTCATGGATGAAGGAGAGGCCTGCAGCCAAAGTCCCCTGTCGCATTATCACTACGTTCCCGTCCCTCAGTCATACAACTGGAAAGTCATTATTGGATTCTCAGCCTGTCTTTGGGTTAAGGGGTTGCCTTCTTTTAAAAATGCAAAGGTTGCTGTTGCTCCTCTGCAGCCCATCCCCCATGTACTGTCAACCTTATGGGAAAGAAAAAACACTCTGCTTCTTCGTAGTGAGCTTAAGTGTTTGCTGAATGGAGTTTGGCAAATAGTCACATACTGCTATTGCTGTCACGTGGGCACGCAGCAGGCACTGAATAACGGGGTACTCACTCTGGGGCCTCTCTTATCTCCCTTCAGTTTTGCTCCTCATGTGGGGCCTTCTCTTACCACCATATTTCAATGACCCCCTCCCAATAGCCCTGATTCTTTTCCCTGTCTTATTTTTCCATAGCATGTATTGCTGCCTTACACACTCTACTTTTTTTATTTTATTTTGTTTGCTGTCTTGCCCTATGAGAATGTCAATTCCATGCAGGTGGGGATTTCTTTCTGTTTTCTTCACCATTGTGTCCCCAGCGCCTGGAAATGGGGGTAAGGAAAGGAAGAGGAGCTTCCCGGGCCGTTCCAATCCACTGTGACTACCACTCCCTTGGAGAAACACACGTTACTTACCCACACTATTTACTCAGCACTTGGCATATTATATCTGCCTCCCATTCTGCTATAGGAGTTTGCAGATGTGTATCTCATCTACTTGAGTAGACAGGAAATTTCCTGCCTCAGGGGCAGGGAGGCGCAGAAGGGATCTGATTTTTGTATCTCCCCAGAACCGAGAACAGGGCTGAATTTCCACACGTTCCAGGGCTTTTAGATTTCAAAAAGAAAAATTCACCCCTTCGTCCCTTTCTCCCCCTCACCTTGCTCGCTTCTCCCCCCAGTTCATCTCCATTGATATTAGACTTAACTGCTTAAGTTTGTTTGAAGTTTGATATCTAATGTTTTATACCAAATAAAGTCAGTGTTTTTGGTAAATAAGTCACTCTGCATTCATGGGGGTCAATATGTGAGCCATTTAATTTCTTTTTTTTTTTTTTTTGAGACAGAGTCTCCCTTTGTTGCCCGGGCTAGAGTGAGTGCCGTGGCGTCAGCCTAGCTCACAGCAACCTCAAACTCCTGGGCTCAAGCAATCCTCCTGCCTCAGCCTCCCGAGTAGCTGGGACTACAGGCATGCGCCACCATGCCCGGCTAATTTTTTCTATATATATTTTTAGTTGGCCAGATCATTTCTTTCTATTTTTTTTTTTTTTTTAGTAGAGACGGGGTCTCGCTCTTGCTCAGGCTGGTCTCGAACTCCTGAGCTCAAACAATCCACCCGCCTCGGCTTCCCAAGTGCTAGGATTACAGGCGTGAGCCACCGCGCCCGGCCGGCCATTTAATTTCTTAGCACAACTATATTTTCTTCTTAAACAAAATTTCATGCCTTGACTATGTTCTTGCCATAATCTGCATCCTTAACAACGAAGAGTTGTCAGGAGGAGTTTTGCAAAAATTTAAACGGCCTAAATGAGGGAGAGAGGACAACAATGAGTCTCACTCCGTGGAGGTGAATGAAGCCTGTTGGCCTTCCTTGGTGGTCACCGCAGCTTACCCTGTCCCTCAAGAATATGGGGGTACACAGCTAGAGTGCTGATGTCACATCCAACTCAGGAGAAGTGGGAGGAACTCCCTGAAAAAAAGCTATCTAATGACTATGTCATTTTTATTACCTAGGAAAATCTAAACAAGTGCACAAATCAGCATTTTACTATGTGATTCAAACATGAAATTTCATCATTATATTGCATGTGTATGGTGATTTTGGTGCCTGGCATTTGTTAAAATGGATGTAAAAGGTGACATTTTAATTGGCTTGATTCTGAGAAAAATACATCAGAATGGGTCATGCATAATAATTCTCTACAAAAATAATAACTGCAGGATCCTCATGAGATGTGGCAGAGATGGATGAATGTTTTTGGTTTATTTTCAGATGTTCACATTTTTATTGGGGGTCATGGGGAGGGGGGAACCTCCTCCCTGTAGATGGAGGTGCTCACAGTTTCTTCAGCCACTCCAAGCTTGGGCCCTGGGGGTCCTGGGGGTGGCTGGGCATGTCAGGCATGTTCCCATCATCTTGGATGGGCACTGGGTAGTTGTAGGGCGTGGCCTTATTGATCATGATGGAGTATTTGGTGTAGGAGCTGAGCGGGGGCAGAATTATAGCAAGGCCCTCGATGGTGAAGGACATGACCAGTACCGGCTCATTGTCCCAAGCATTCTTGAGGAAGGTGGCGAGTCTTGAGGCCATCTCAAGTGGTGGCAGCGAGGACCGGGATGGATGAATGAATGGAAGCATGAATAGGTGGGTGATAGATGGACTGATCTATGGGTAAGTGGGCAAATGAATAAATGCATGGCTGGCTGGACAGATGCTCAAACAGACAAGGCCAGGGGCTTGGTAGGTGATTGGCCATGCCAGGCTCCAAGCCCCTGAGGCTACCACAGCACTGACCACAAGACTTCAAAGGTGTTTGTTTATTCTTTGGTCTTCCCCACGATATTTTTTTTTTTTTTTTTTGAGACAGAGTCTCGCTCTGTTGCCCGGGCTAGAGTGAGTGCTGTGGCGTCAGCCTAGCTCACAGCAACCTCAAACTCCTGGGCTTAAGCAATCCTACTGCCTCAGCCTCCCGAGTAGCTGGGACTACAGGCATGCACCACCATGCCCGGCTAATTTTTTCTATATATATTTTTAGTTGGCCAGATCATTTCTTTCTGTTTTTTTTTTTTTTTTTAGTAGAGACGGGGTCTCGCTCTTGCTCAGGCTGGTCTTGAACTCCTGAGCTCAAACAATCCACCCGCCTCGGCCTCCCAAGTGTTAGGATTACAGGCGTGAGCCACCGCGCCCAGCCATCCCCACGATATTTTGAGCTCCTGGAAGGCAGGAACTTAATTTTATGGGTTTTTTGTATCCTGAGCCTGTAGCACAGTGTCTGGCATGTTCACAGAAGTATCAGTTAGGATGCAGATTTGGCTGCTGTTACATGCAACATCTCATCTGTATGGTGGAGCACCGCCAGGTCCACCCCGCAGCCAGCAGGAAGGGGAAGAAGAGGAAGGGGAAGGCACTCGTATCCTTTTCAAAGGCATGTATCACTTCTGTTCTCATCCCATAGGCCGGAGCTTAGTCACGTGGCCACACCTAGCTGAAAGCTTGGAAATTTAGTCCTGTTCTCGGTGGCCCGTGTCCAGCTAAACATCTGTGGTTCTAAAAACATCAGAAACAGACATCATAAGGCAATTGTTCTCTACCACATTAATTAGCAACAGATTTTTATTGGTTAAATGAATAAATAAAGAAACGCATCTAACTGACTTTGAAAGTCTGTATTCTGAGAAGGAAACCTATGTTGAATCATACACGGTAGTTAAATGAAAAAAGCAAAGCAGGATTAACAGATGTAGTATGCAATTATTTGCTGTTGTTCTTTACTAAGAGAAATTCTGATGAGAGGAGCATGAGCCCAGAGAAAATATTTCACTTCCCAGGCTTCCTCCAAGTGGCCATGTGACACCCCTGTGGCCACAGAGATACAAAGAGGAGACAGCTGGAGATCTCTGAGAAGGTTTCTGCCTTAATTCAGGCATCGTCTTTCCCTTTCTTTCTTCCTACTCCTTGATTTCTGAAATGCAAGTGTGAGAGCGAAGGTGGAGCCAACAACTTGTGGCTGTGGGACTTAATAAACAAGATGGCCAAAGCCACACGTCCGGTTTAACAGAGTGGAAAGATGGGAAGAAGCCGGGACACTGACGATTCCGTGGCCATGCTGCACACACCCCGACTGCCCACCTCCAAACCTCTCATCATGAGAAATGCAAGCTCCTCTTTGGTTAAGCCAGGATAATTGTGTTTCTGTTTTATGCAGATATATATAGTGAAAATTCGTTGAATATGTAGATTATCTCTGGAAGGGTACAT
>JAQIFY010000589.1:0-14942 GCA_028533085.1 Varecia variegata | reverse complement strand
CATAATGTAGACAGGAGTGGAATCTAACATTATGCAGATATTTTCTAAATAAAAGCTCCCTGTAGGACAACTATATATAAATATGGGTAAATGCAGACTAGTTCTGTGGAACCTTTTTGAAATTGAGAGTCTGAAACACAATACATTTTTCAGGTAGGCACCAAGTTACCCTAAAATTTTTTCACGTTGGTTATTTTGACATTTTTTTTCCATCAGATACTCTACTCATGTCAACAATACATGTGATTTGCCAAGAAAAAAAAAATCCCGCCAAACCAAAACACCATTCCAGATCCGGTACACTTAAATATATCACTCTCATTGGAAGTGCTATCAGCATAGTCTTTGCAACTAGCCCAAAGCATATATTTAAGAAGTTTTTATAAATTGTTTGCGATGTTCACATTTTTAATTCTTATGCCAACTGTTTTCTGATGAAGACAGCATTGTGCTTTATGCAAGAATGGAAACCTCAAAATAATCACCATAAAGCTTCTAAGACTTATGGGAGAATAAACTAGGATGGTCCACAGATATAAGATGAAATCCACAATGTTGGAATTATAAATGTTTAGAGCGGCCCAGGCTAGAAGACAAGCCCAAACCACCATTAGAAGAATGAAATATGATATGGTCCAAGATGTATCCTTAAAGTTTTGTCTCAACCCTCAGTCTGAATTGTGAGGACTGATCTTCAGTTCAGTCCAGCCAGCAGAAATTGTGCAATTTTCCGTTGTATTTATTGTACAGACTATGTACATTCTAGAAGGTTCCTTTAGTGCTACACTGTTGTACTTTTTGTCCCAGCAATTTGAGGGCGTGCAAATTCCACAAAGTCATCAGTAAGAACAGGCCATGCTCCTTCTTCATCATAATTAGACATGTCATCTGCAATCATTGTACGAAAGTCTAAAAGAAGATTCCAAGTATCTTTCGGTATTGATCGTTTTTGATGTTCCAACAAAAATTTATTCCATAAGTCTAAGAATTTAAATCTTCCATTAAGCACTAAATTCCAGTAGACAATGGCCATTTCTAGATCTAATCCTTTTTGTCCTGGATTCTTTGCAAAATTAAAAGTAAACTGATAAAAATCCTTAAATCGTCCTGGTTCTTTCAATTCTTGTTCCATCTTGGGTATCTGGGCCTTTAATTTTTCTATGCTGTCACATCCTAATTCTGTCATGCCATGCATGAACTCCTGTTTGGAGAACTCAGTGTTGCTGCTCTGAATTTCCATGCAATGATCAACACACTAATAGCTGGCTGGATGGAGTGCCAGGTCATCACAGAATTCTTTTTTTTTTTTTTTTTTTTGAGACAGAGTCTCGCTTTGTTGCCCAGGCTAGAGTGAGTGCCATGGCATCAGCCTAGCTCACAGCAACCTCAAACTCCTGGGCTTAAGCAATCCTACTGCCTCAGCCTCCCGAATAGCTGGGACTACAGGCATGCGCCACCATGCCCGGCTAATTTTTTCTCTATATATTTTAGTTTGCCAGATAATTTCTTTCTATTTTTTTAGTAGAGACGGGGGGCTCATTCTTGCTCAGGCTGGTCTCGAACTCCTGAGCTCAAACGATCCACCCGCCTCGGCCTCCCAGAGTGCTAGGATTACAGGCGTGAGCCACCGCGCCCGGCCCACAGAATTCTTGTATACCATCTATTCCAATTTTATTTTCATCTTGAGGATCTTTGTATCTATTGTATAGTTGTTCTAACTTCTTCCTGTCCAATGATCCTTTCACACTTTCTCGTACATAAAGTTCAGGATTTTGGAAAAAATTATCTGTTGCAACATCTAACTTCCAGTCATTTTGAGACAGACAACTTACTGCTGTTTTTTCACTAGATTGTGTGAAGATCATAAACTGAGGAACTTTATCCTTCTGCGATGATTTCAACTTGTTCATGTTGGTATCCTTCAGGCCTCTCTCCTCCTCCTCCGGCTCCGCAGCGAATGGGCGGCGGCGGCGGCGGCGGCGGCGGCTCCTCTCACGGGCTTGCCGGACTCCCGCTCATGCGCAGTGCGGGGCGGCCCGGCGCGGCCCGAGGAGGCAGCCCTGGGCTTCGGGGAGGCGGAGGGACGGAGGCGGGCGGAAGGTATCCCGCGCGGGGCTTCCCCCGGGCGCAGGGGTACCCCCGAGAATTTCTTATAGAAGCCAATTAATGAATCCCTTCCAAACCTACAGAATCACACTACTTAGATTGCGGTCCAGAATACCAAATGATTTATATGGTCGTTCAAGCCTGACAGACAATGTGTAGGTATGTGGTTTTCAGTCCAGTCTTCCCATTAGATCACAGGGCCAGTTTGAAGAGACGCCATCATCTGCCCTTCCCACAGACTCTATTCTGGGTGGGAGTATCCATGTGGTTTTAATTAAGTGTCCCACATGATCGTAAAGAAACCCAGAGTCAAGAATGAGGGGTCCCAGGTACATTCACGAGAGTTGAGTTCAGACTTCGTTCCAAAGTGAGGTCACAGGACCTGCTCTGCTTGGGTCTCATAGGGCTTCATCAGTATGTCACATACACTGCTGCTGCAGCAGAAATTGCTGCTGTCCAGGGAAGGGGCAATCACTGAAGGGTGGGAAAGGAAACACTCACATTTTGGTCTTCTTCTAGGAACTCATTGTTCCTGAATTTCTCCTGTGACAAGAGACAGATGAAGGTAGACATTTTCTGCACTTCAAGGCCCTTCCTCTGCCTATGAGTGTGGTGGTAGCAGGTGAAGGGGTTTTGCTGAGACCTTTAAAGGCATATTCTCAGGATACAGGTGTGATTTGTCCAGACAATCTCGAAAAAAATCCCAGGGAAGGAAGAGAATGAGGAAGAAATGGCTGTTCTTAGGTGAATGTGTCCCAGTTCAAGGTCTGTGTCCACTCTTCCTCCTGAAATGTCAGATATTTAGAACTTGGAAACGTTTTCATCTCAACTTCTGATGCTCCTGCCTAATATGTTTATTTCAACTAGTTTTTCTTTTTTTTTCTCTTTTTTTTTTTTTTTTTTTGAAACAGAGTCTCACTCTGCCACCCAGGCTAGAGTGCCATGGCCTCAGCCTAGCTCACAGCAACCTCCAACTTCTGGATTCAAGTGATTCTCCTGCCTCAGCCTGCCTAATAGCTGGGACTACAGGTGCACATCACCACATTTGGCTATTTTTTTCTGTTTTCAGTAGAGACACGGTCCCACTCGTGCTCAGGCTAGTCTTGAATTCTTGACCTGAAGGGATACTCCCCCCTCAGCCTTCCAGAGTGCTAGGATTACAGGCATGAGCCACTGAGCCTGGTCTCAACTACTTTTTAAATCTTAATGTAGTCAAGATGCTCCAGAAATCCCTTCTCCTCTATGTACCAGAGCCTTGTCTCCATTCTCTTCATCCAGGCTTCTTGCATGCTATGATCAAGTCTCACTGAGTGTATGAGCTGCAATATTAAAAATGTTCTATTTGTGACAGATGAGCATGGGAATATAAATTTATGGGATATGCAAGATTCTTATGGGAGATGGGGTTGGGTCCTTATGTATCAGTGAGGAAGGGAAACATAGACTGTTTAGGTTCCATCTGAATACTCCATTTTTGCAGAACAGTATTAAGAAAATGCACATTTAAAGAGGATGGCATTAATTTCCCAGAATAGCTCAGAAAGTTCTGAAAAGGAATAATTAGAAGAGGTTTGCTTCCTAGGATTCTAAAGAAAGACTATTTAAATACACTATTAGAGATTACAGAACCTGGGAGGTATCTGAAGTTTGAATTTTGCATAAAATTGATGTCTCTTCATGATTAAATTCAGGTTATAATTTACTTTTAGTGGCAAATAATCTCACAACAGTGATGTGTCCTCCTGTGCATCATCACCTTATACCAATTTTTCTGTTACAGTTGATGTTAATTTGATTCACTTAAAGTGTTTTCTGACAGATTTTTCCATGTTGGAGTTAATTACTTTTCTTTTCATTATTAATAAGTACCTTGGGGAGATCTACCAACTGATGTACATAAACCATCACATTTAATCTGGAAGCTGTATTTTCTCTTTTGATTCTCTTATAGCTTGCTTTGGGAAATGGTGGCTCTCATTTTAGTTTACTGGACAGATGAACTTGGATAAACACAGGCTTTCCCACCTACTCAATGTTTGACAAAATATTCTTGGTCCAGAGCACTGGCATCACTGGTGAGCTTGTTAAAAATTCAGAAACTGGCTTGGCATGATGGCTTAAACCTGTAATCCTAGCACTCTGGGAGGCCAAGGTGGGAGGATCGCTTGAGCTCAGGCGTTTAAGATCAGCTTGAGCAAGAATAAGAGTGAGAGTGAGACCCCATCTCTAGTAAAAAATTGAAAAAAATTAGCCAAGCCTGGTGGCACATGCCTGTAATCACAGCTACTCTGGGGGCTGAGGCAGGAGGGCCCAGGAGTTTAAGCTTGCAGTGAGTTATGATGACACCATTGCACTCTAGCCAGGGTGACAGAGCGAAACTCTGTCTCCAAAAAAGAAAAAAAGAAATTCAGAAACTGAGGCTTCACCCCAGATCCCCTGATCCGAATCTGCATTTCAACAAAATCTCTAGTTCATTATTATACACATCAAATTTTGAGAGATACCTTTCAAATTCCTGTGAAATATACATAACTTATTCTGTGTAATGTAAATATAGCAGTCAAAATGTGCATGCTTGTGTTGGTTCCCTTAATTTTATAATTTATTATACACAAAAGTCTAATAGTTACACTGGTTTTGTGGATGGTTTGCCATGCTCTTTTTTCAGAGTTATATATTTCTGCAGAGAATACATTAGAGAATATTAATGTGTTAAAAATGATCTTACTGGACAATTGCAGTCAGTCATATTAGTCAGAACCAGTTCTCTTCACTCTGTCTTTTCACCTCAAGTCAAAGAACTCTGTCCATGGCCACTTTTTAAATACGTTTTTTTTTTTTTCCTCAGGAACTACTGACATTCAGGGATGTGGCCTCAGAATTCTCTCCAGAGGAGTGGACATGCCTAGATTCTACTCAGAGGACTTTATTATAGGGATGTGATGTTAGAAAACTACAGAAACCTGATCTCTCTGGGTGAATATAACTTCAATGCACAATTCCTCTTCCACACTAAGGATTTCATTTATTTCCTTTATAAAATGTTCTCTGGAAACTTTTGCTTTGCATGAACTAGTTTCTGGGTTTTTTTATTGTTTTTTTTTTTTTTTTTTTTTTTTTATGAAGGGTGGTGGGGATTGTGAGGAGCGGTGCTCAGTTTTCTTTCTGGTTTTATTTTTGAAAAGGAGACTCACTCCATTGCCCTGAGTACAGTGCAGTGGTGTCATTGTAGTTCACTGGAAAACTCCAACTTCTGGGCTCTAAGTGATCCTTCTGCCTTAGCCTCCAGTGTAGCAGGGACTACAGGCCTGCACCACAACTCATGGCTGAGTTTTTTTTGTTGTTGTTGTTTTTAATTTCTTTTTGGTAGTGTTGGGGTCTCAATCTTGCTCAGGCTAGTCTCAAACTCCTGAGCTTGAGCAATTGTCCCACTTCAGCCTCCTGGAGTGCTAGGACTACAGGCATGAGCCACCATGCCCAGCCTGCATGAACATGTTTCTGAACCCTCCTTTCAAGTAAAACTTTGGTATTTTTTGATGTAGGAAAGAAAATAATCAAGATGTTTTACATAGGCATTAACCTTCCCATTTCTATGGGTTATGCACATTCTTTACTCTAAAATAGTGGTAATTCTATTAATAGAAATTTAGTAGCATAATATGTTGTTGCCCACCCCTTAATATCCAACTTTTATCACACATTTTTGATTCAGCAGTACTGGGTGGTGGAGCTAATGACCCACAAATTTAAAATACTTCCAAAACATTCTAAAGGTTCTGTCAGGAAACATTATTTTAGAATTAGCTTTTTTCAAATTTTCTATAATGGTCTCTCTTCTGTAATGAGTACAGTACTTGGTGGTAATTGGAGAACAACACTAAGAGTCATGTTAATTTTTTTCTAATAAAACAGGTCTTGCTGTCTCTAACCCAGACCCGATCATCTGTCTGGAGTAGAGGAAAGAGCCTTGGAATGTGAAGAGACACGAGAAAGTAGCCAAACCCCAGGTAGGTGGAAGTAAATGAAGCAGTTGATTTATGTTAGGCCCACCAGTAAAGGAGGAAGCCAGACTTTAAAATATTTTTCGGAAAGTTCTGCTGCAGTGGAAATGGTTTCTGAGAAGCCTGGGTTTCTTTCTCTTGCACCCACATAGGGGCATCTTCTGTGTTATGCTCCAGCATTCTCTAAGGACTCTACTTCCTCTTCAGTGATCTTCCTTTGCATTGCCAGTGAGAGCCAAAGTCCTCTTTATGGTTTATAAAGGACTATATGATCTGAGTGCTCTTCCTTTGCTTTGGGAGACATGAGAATACTGTGCGTATTTTTGAGGAATTCTACATTAAACCATTTTTAAAGTTCCATTTTTGTGGAACTTTAAAATAATTTTTGTGTCATGTCTGAAATGTGTGAGAGTAGTGGCAACGTTGTGATTTGGTTTGAAAATCCCCAGACCAGCACAAGCAGCTGTTGCATGTTTTCTGCTTTATGAGCATTATGATTTCCAATCCTATGGGGAGTTCAAATGGGATTTTACAGAGACTCATTCTCGATAATTTTATCAGAACACTAAGCATCTCCCTAAATATAAAAAAAAAAAAAAATAGGCCGGGCGAGGTGACTCACGCCAGTAATCCTAGCACTTTGGGAGGCTGAGGTGGGTGGATCGCTTGAGGTCAGGAGTTCGAGACCAGCCTGAGCAAGAGCGAGACCCCGTCTCTACTAAAAATAGAAAGAAATTATCTGGCCAACTAAAATATATATAGAAAAAATTAGCCGGGCATGGTGGTGCATGCCTGTAGTCCCAGCTACTAGGGAGGCTGAGGCAGTAGGATCGTTTAAGCCCAGGAGTTTGAGGTTGCTGTGAGCTAGGCTGACGCCACGGCACTCACTCTAGCCCAGGCAACAGAGCGAGACTCTGTCTCAAAAAAAAAAACAAAAAAAACTAATGTTATTTTATTTCAAAATTTAATGATTTTAATATTAATTAAGTTGGTAATTTATACTTTATATGCCCAAATTCCTCAACTGTAATATAGTGTAATGTATCTACTCCCTACTTTTCTTAATGTCATTGGCAGCTTAGAATATTTGAGCATATATTAAACTTCTTACCTTATTTCTAATAGCTATTACTATTTTATAATTTTCTTTTGTTTAATATAAAGTTTACTGAGACTGTGCCATTCTTATGAGATGTGTGTAAATATATATGTGTGTCTGTGTCTATTATCAATTTTTTAAAACAAAAATTGTATAAATATATATATATATATATATTTTTTTTTTTTGAGACAATCTGGCTCTGCTGCCCAGGTTAGAGTGCTGTGGCATCAGCCTAGCTCACAGCAACCTCAGACTCCCAGGCTCAAGCCATCCTCCTGCCTCAGCCTCCCCAGTAGCTGGGACTACAGGTGTGCACCACCATGCCCGGCTAATTTTTTTTCTATTTTTAGTTGCCCAGCTAATTTCTTTCTATTTTTAGTAGAGATGGGGTCTCACTCTTGCCGAGGCTGGTCTTGAACTCCGGACCTCAAGCGATCCTTCCCACCTCAGCCTCTCAGAGTGCTAGGATTACAGGCATGAGCCACCATGCCTGTCCTGTATAACTACATCTTTGTTGTGTAGAATATAATAATTTGATATATACATATATGTACACGTTGTGAAATGATTAATACAATCAAATTAGTGAACATATCTATCACCTTACATTGTTAACCTTTTTTAATAATTAGAATCTTAAGGTCTACTGTCTTTGCATATTTTAAACATACAAAAACATTATTAACTATAGTCATGAAGATATACATTAGATCCCCAAAACTTTTTCATCTTATAACTGAAAGTTTATACCCTTTGAAGAACATTACCCCACTTTCCCAGCCTCCAGGCCCTGGCAACCACTTTTATATTCTCTACTTCTATGAGTTCAATGTTTTTAGATTTCCAAGATAAGTGAGATCATGCAGTATTTTTCTTTCTGTGCCTGGCTTATTTAATTTAGCATTATGTCCTCCAGGTTTATTTATGATGTTGAATGACAGGATTTTGTTATTTCATGGTTGAATAATACTTTATTGTTAATATATACCATATTTTTTTATCCATTCAGTATTTACAAATGTTTAGTTTGTTTTCCTATCTTGGCAATTGTGAATAATACTGCAGTGAACACAGGGGTGCAGCTATTTCTTCAAGATACTTATTTCCTATAGTTATACACAGAAGTAGCATTGCCAGATATTACGTACATTAATTTTTTTTGGGGGGGGGGCAACTACCACACTGTTTTTTTTAATGATTCTGACAATTTACAACTCAGCAATAGTGCACAGATTTTAGTTTTCTCCACACCCTTGAAAACACTCTCTTTCTTTTTTTTTAAGGTTTTCTTTTTTTTTGGTATTAACCATACTAACAGGTATGAAGTGATATTTCATTATGGTTTTGATTTGTAGTTGCCTGATGATTGATCATGTTTTGCACCTTTTCATATACCTGTTGACCATTTCTATGTCTTCATTGGAAAAAATATCTATTCAGTCTTTTCCTTATTTTTCAGTTGGATTTTTATTGTTTTCTGCTTTTAACTTGTATGCGTTTCTTATATATATTGAATATTAACTTCTTATCAGATCTATGTTTGCAAATATTTTCTTCATCCTGTAGGTTTTCTTATTTTGTTTCACTTGCTGTGCAGAACTTTTTATTATACTTTGATGCAGTCCAACTATATTTGCCTTTGTTGCCATACTTTTGCTGTTGTATCCAAAAAAATCATTGCCAATACCAATATCAAGGAAATGTTTTACATGTTTTCTTTTAAAATTTTTAAGGATTCATGTCTTCCATTTTAGCCTTTGTTTTATTTTTAATTAATTTTTGAGTATGGTGTAGGAAAAATGGTCTAATTTTATTATTTTGCTTGTGAGTATCCAGTTTTTCCAAGTATTGAAGAAACTATACTTTCTGCATTGTGCATTCTTGGTGCCCTAGTCAAAGATTAGTTGACCTTACATGCATAGGTTTATTTCTCGGTTCTCTATTCTGTTCCAGTGGTCTTTGTGTTAGTTTTATGCACATACCATCCTGTCTTTATTACTAGAGTTTAGAAACAAAATTTGAAACCAGAAAGTATGATACCACAGCTTTGTTCTATTCCTCAAGAATGCTTTGGCTATTCAAAGTCTCTTGCAGTTTCTTATAAATTTTAGAATTGTATTTTCTGTTACTGTAAAATATGCCCTTAGAATTTTGATAGGAATCCAGTTTAATTTACAGATTGCTTTGGATAATATGAAACTTTTGCAATATTTATTCTTCCAATCCATAAACACAGGAAATTTTTATATTTACTTGTATCTTTAATTTTTCATCAATATCTTAATATTTTTCATTGTAAAGATCTTTCATTTCCTTGGTTAAATTTATTGCTAAGCAATTTATTAATATTATTTTGATGCTATTGTAAATGAAATTGTTTTTTATTAGATAGTTTCATGTGAGTATATGGAAACACAAGTGATATTTGTTTGTTAATTTAATATTTTATAAAATTACTGAGTACATTTATTAGTTTAAGCTGTTTTGGTATACTGTTTATGGATTTCTATATATAAGATCATTCCATCTACAAACAGGAACATTTTTCTTTTCAATTTGGATGGCTTTTTTTCTTTCTTTTTTTTTTTTTTTTTTTTTGCCTAATTGTTCTTTTTAGGACTTTTAGTGTTATGTGAAAATAGAAGTGCTGAAAATAGGCACAATAACTTTGCATGGGTATCTGTAAATTTAAAGGAGCAGACACCTCTTCCAGTTTATACAAACTGGTTTCAGTAGGTAAAGATCTTGTCTTTTGGAGGACCAAGGCTAATGGGATCCCTACTGGGTTTGCTGTGGGGAGGGATTGTATTTGGGTCACAGTGCTGCTACTGGATCTGCTGAGGGGTCTGCCTTTAGTAGGCCTATGACCAGGGTCTCCGGTGGTTGTGAATCCTATCTTATTCCTGGGCAGACTGGATTGCCTTCAGGACTTTCCTCTGTTGGGCAGGCTCTAGGGAAGGGTTCTGGATTTGGGTCCACATATGGTGAGCCTGATATCAAGGGTGTTCGTGAGTGTGGTTCCCATGGAGGACCTGGGAGAGTTTCTCCAGGTCACTGGTAGGCCTCTAGGTGGGCAGAACTGGCCATGAACTGTGGCTAAGAGGGCTGCAACTGAGTCACAGAACTACTTCAGAGACCACAGTAAAGTCCAAGGTCTGCAGGCCTGCCTCCAGGCCCTTGAATGGGGGGCATCTCCCTTCAGATCTCTGGATTTGCAGGATCACTCTGGATGTGCTGGGATATGTTGGAGATAGTTACAGTGTCACTTCATAATTCTCTATGAGACCAAGTTGGGTGGGCTATATTCACATCTGTAGGCAAGACCAGGGTCCTCAAGATTGTCGCCTATATGAGTGCTTGTTTTCTCAAAATAATCCTTCTTGATCTTGTGTTTAGTAAGGTTTCGTAACCTCTTTCATGAATCCCAAAGCTCTCATAAAGGCACTTCTTTTGAACAGGGTCATCTCATTTTATCACCCAGGCTGGTCTCAAACTTCTGGGTAGAAACGATCTTCCTGCCTAAGCTTCCTGAATAGCTGGGATTACAGACATGAGCTATGGTGGCTGACTGTCTTATAAAGGCACTTTTGTTCATGGATGGCTGCCAAATTAATTGTTTCTGTGGAAGGATATATAAGCAGAACTCCGACCATCTTGCTGATGTCATTCTCCCTATGCATGTTCCCTTTCTATTTTGTTCTATTTCAAATTTGTTTGTAATTTTAGATTCAAACATTCCAAACAATATGCTAGAATTTATACAACATATAAGGATAAATTAGATAATTAATAGGTACCCCATATTTATTATAATGTTCACTTGTAAATTTATGTTTACAGCAGGCAAAAAGGAATCATTAGTATTTCCATTTATTTTCCTCAACCTAATATGATAATATAATTTATTCCTAAATGTTTATTTTCCATGTCAGTGACTCTTCATATTTTAAAAAAATTGTATTTTTTCTTTGTTCAGAAATGTAAGGTTTTTCTCTCATAGTCATAGTATCAATATATTAACATAATAAAATGTTATCTTTGGTGCCATTGAAGTGCTTATGCATTAAGATATTCTCATTAGAACCTTTTATTAATGAGTGTAGTGCATTTTATGTGAAATTGTATTGCCATACACTGCGTGCCAATAATTCAAAATACCTGCTCTAAATGGATAGTCATAGTTGAACCTTGTAGTTATCTAAAAAATTTTTTTTTAATTTTACATTAATGTTACATACAGGATTTTATGAGTAAGTATTTCTATTCTCATTTTGTAATTCTATATTACTGTGTTTCTTTTTAGTTTAGGTTTCTTAACATCAATTTATTGTGTGTTTGGTTTTACCTATGTATTATAATGTTGCATTACAATTTGCAATTCTGCATACACTTGAAGTCAATGTGGGGTTTCATCAAAATATTAATGAGGCATATGAATATCACAGTTAAATCATATATGTGTCTTTGTCTCTATAAATATTACCCAAGTTCATTTATGGTTTATCTTGTATATTTCTTTTCTTGGCTAGTTTTCAATGGTTTTTTAATCCTATCTAGTTGAACAGTCATGAAAATCGTTTTAATTTCAGCATGTGTTTAATGATGAATCTATTTTTGTGTATGTGTGAGAGAAACACTTGTAATTTGAAGGTAAGTTTTGGAAAGTTTATAATCTGTATCTCCTTTAGTTATTCTTTTTAAAAAATTTTTTATTAAAACAACAGATAAAATTTATTATCTTAAATCTTTTTAAGTATACATTTTAGTAGTGTTAAGTATATTCACTACTTACTGTTATACAAAAGATCTCTAGAACTTTTATATCATTCAATACTAAAACTCAGTACCCATTAAGTAAAAACTCCCCATTTTACCCTTTCTCCAGCCCAGGACAAGCACCAGTCTACTTTCTTTTTCTCCCATCCAAGTAGTAACTTGGCCTAACCCTGCCTAGCTTCCAAAATCAGGCAAGATCAGGTGCATTCAGGGTGGTGTGGCCATAGACTTACTTTCTTTTTCTGTGAGTTGACTACTTAGGCTATCTTATGTAAGTGGAATTGTACACTATCAATTACTTTGTTACCGGCTTATTTCAGTTAACATAGCATTCTCGAGGCTTATCCTCATCATACAATGTGACAAGATTTGCCTTTTTAAGGCAAAATCATATTTCATTGTATGTATATGCCACATTTTCTTTAACTGTTCCTCACTCAGTGGACATCTGGGCTGAGCACGGTCGCTCACACCTGTAATCCTAGCACTCTGGGAGGCCGAGGCGGGTGGATCGTTTGAGCTCAGGAGTTCGAGACCAGCCTGAGCAAGAGCCAGACCCCACCTCTACTAAAAATAGAAAGAAATTATATGGACATCTAAAAATATATATAGAAAAAATTAGCCGGGCATGGTGGCACTTGCCTGTAATCCCAGCTACTCAGGAGGCTGAGGTAGTAGGAATGCTTGAGCCCAGGAGTTAGAGGTTGCTGTGAGCTAGGCTGACGCCACGGCACTCTAGCCTGGGCAATAGAATGAGACTCTGTCTCAAAAAAAAAAAAAAAAAAATGGACATCTGGATTGCCTTTATCTTTTAACTTTGTGATTAATGCTGCAAAAATATGAATGTGTGAATATCTCTTCTAGTTCTTACCTTGCATACTTCAGATAAATATCCAGAAGTGGAATTGCTGTATCATATGAGAATTCTATTTATCTAAAAATTAATTTTGAGCATCTTTTCAACTGCTTGTTGACTATGTATCTTTGGAGAAATGTCAGTTCAATCCTTTGTCCATTTTTAATCAACTTACTTTTTGCTGTTGAGTTTCAGGAATTTCTTTATGAATTTTTGATACTACTCTCAAATATATAATATGGAAATATTTTCTCCCATTTTAAGGGTGGCATTTCACTCCACTAAATGTTTCCTTTGATATGCAGAAAAATTGAAATTGTCTGTAGTCCCATTTTTCTGTTCTTTTCTTTGTTACTTATATATCTTTTCACCACTTTTTAATTTTTAGTTATTATGGATACATAGTCATTGTATATCTTTATAGGATACATGTGATATTTTGATACAGACATACAATTTGAATTAATCACATCAGGGTAATTTGGGCACAAACATTCAGGCATTTATGTTGCTTATACATTTGATGTCATATCCAAAATAGCAGTGCTAAGACCAATGCCATGATCTTTCTTGTGTAGTTATTCTGAATTTTTTTAGTTATATTTCTTGTGTTTAACTATTTAATCCATTTACAAAATTTATTGTATATAATACAGAGGAAGGCTCCAACTTTATGTTGTCCATATAGATATTTAACTTTTCAACATGATTTATTTAAGAGACTCTTTCTTTTCACTGTGTAGTCATAACAACCTTGTGAAAGATCATTTTATCATATATACAAGGGTTTATTCCTGGGCTTTCTATTCTTTTCCATTATCTATTTGTGCCAGTATGACATTGTTTTCATTTTTGTACCTTTATAATATGTCCTGAAGTCATAAAGTACAATGCCTCTTTGTTGTTCTCTTTCAGGGGTATTTGGCTAGTCATAATTTCTAAACAGATTTTTGATTTTTTTTTTTTTTTTGAGACAGAGTCTCACTCTGTTGCCCAGGCTAGAGTGCCGAGGCTTCAGCCTAGCTCACAGTAACCTCAAACTCCTGGGCTCAAGTGATCCTCCTGCCTCAGCCTTCCAAGTAGCTGGCACTACAGGTGTGTGCCACCACGCCTGGCTAATTTTTTTTTTATTTTTAGTTGGCCAGCTAATTTTTTCTATTTTTAGTAGGGATAGGGTCTCACTCTTGATCAGGCTGGTCTCAAACTCCTGCCCTCAAACGATCCTCCCACTTTGGCCTCCCAGAGTGCTAGGATTACAGGTGTGAGCCACCATGCCCGGCCTAAATTTTTTTTTATATTTCTAAAAAAGGCACCCTTGGGATTTTGATAGAGATTACATTGAAATTGTACATCACTGTGGGTAGTATTCACATCTTAACAATATTAAATTACCTGACCCTTGTGCAAGAATATGTTCAAAAGTATATTTAATTTTCACATACTTTTGCATTTCCTAATTTTCCTTCTGCTTTTGATTTCTAATTTCATTCCAATTTGGGTAGAAAAGATACATTGTATGATTTTAGTCTTAAATTTGATAAGACTTGTTATGTGTCTTAACAGAATGTACCACGTGTAATTGAGAATATCATGTTTCTGCTGCTTTTTACTGAAGAGTTCTGTATATGTCTGTTCAACCTAGTATATAATATTGTTCAAGTTTTCTGTTTTCTTATCGATCTTCTATCTGATTTTTTTATTTATTAATGAAAGTGGAGTGTTACATTCTACAATTATTGTGTTGCTATATATTTCTTGCCTTTTTTCTGTTGATATTTGCTTGTTATACTTAGGAGCCGTGGTGTTATAGTTATATATACTTATACACGTATACATATATTTATTTATGTATATTTATAAGTGTTATAGATTTCTGGTAAATGGACCCATGTTACAATTATATAACATCAATTTTTGTGACAGGTTTTTTTTTTTTTTGATCTTTGAATATCTCTTTATTATTATTTTTATTTATTTATTTATTTATTTTATTTCAGCTTATTATGGGGGTACAAAAGTTCTGGTTAGATATATTGCCCATGTCCCTCCCATTCCCCCGAGTCTGAGCATCAAGTGTGTCCATTCCCCAGACAGTGCACAT
>JAQIFY010005889.1:0-10713 GCA_028533085.1 Varecia variegata | reverse complement strand
TTATTTTATGAAGGAGAAATATCTTTCAGCTGATTTGGCTCACTATGTGATGCTGTCCTCAGAAAAAAAAGTCTTACATGAAAAGAGAACATTTAGAAGGTCTGTCTTTCTTTTGTCCCCAATTCCCTGTCTTTTAAGGATGTAAGTAATTTACATAGTAAATATGTATAACATTTCTAAAGAAAATATTTTACAGAATATACATATAACATATCCTTGCAAAGATAGAAAAAATTTTCTGCCCAACAGAGTGTGGGTGAAAATTAATAAAACCTTTTGTTAAAATTAAAAAGGAAGATGATTTTAACATTTTAAACATTTTATAGTGTTTTGTGTAATTTTTATTACTCTTCTTCAGCTATATTCTTGGAGAAATAATTTAACATGGTGGATGAGTGTGTTTCAGTAGCCAAAAGCCAAACAGGTAAACTGTGGCAGGGATGACTAGGTGGGAATGAAGATAGAATTTAATTTAATATTTTTTCTCTGATATTAAAAGAAATTACATAGCCAGTAAAATAAGAAATAAAATTATTTAAAGGACAATATATTTGTGGTTATAAAATAAATATGAATTCATTGTAATGTGATTTGTTGAAGGTTTCAATCTGTGACATATTTACTCTTTCGGTTTCCATGTTATAAGCTGACCAGTGGATCGTATGCTACTGATATCCTTTGTATGTATTAGTCTCTGATGTCTTGTCATTTCATACAATTTACTGTTTAATCATGACTCCTGGTAGTTGGAAAGTGACTGGACCCTACAAATGGCAGCATTAACTTTTACACATAGCACCCTTGATACGTGTAAAGGTTATATAGAGGGAAATAAAATCTAACCTCTACTTGGACCCTATTCTCTCTTTATCCCCAGCATGTTCCATGGAAGGAAAGGATGGATAAGGTTTTCTCTATATTCTTCCCCATATACACAGCAGCATTGAATGAGGATATTTTTGCTACACTATTAAATATTTAAACATGATATTAGGGCTGAAAAGTATATCCTTTTGTGGAATCGTCAGAGAGAACAACGGACATATACAATCATATATTTTATTCATGGGTTTCTTGTTTTGTGTTATTGCTTTCTACCTCACATAGACTTATTTTCATCACAGTAACTCCAGGCAGCTGCTATAATACCTAGATTGGAAAGCATGATTGAATGAATAAATGGATGAAGAGATGAAAGAAATGAAAATGGCATGATACAGGATGGAATATTACAAGGCCATTAAATATCATGTTTCTGAGAATTATCATTTGACATGAAAAATAGTTATGTTTAAATATTCCAATATGTAAAAGTATAAGCAAGAAATACACCAGCAAAAAGAACAGAAACAACAAAAATATTAGCTAACATTTATGTAGTGCTGTTTCAGTGTCAGGGACTGTTGTAAGTATACTGCTATAAACCAACTCGTATAATTCTCTTAATAATACACTGAGACAGAAATAATGCTGTTAGTCTGCCTATTTCACATGAATAGTAAGAGGCATATCTGAGATTTAAATGTGAGTTGTTTGGTTAGAAAGTATGCCTTGCAGACTTCCATAAAAATTTTGGATTTTATCCTGAGCAAGATGGAAAGCTATTGGCAGTGTATGAGCAGAAGAGTGATATGGACTGACAAGTTGTAGAAAGGATCATTTTTAAGAAAACCTATTAGCAGGAGCATAGCTAGGTGGTGAGACAAGGATAGAATAAAAAAGACCCTAATGACCCAGATGTGAGAGATTACTCACTCTCTAATTATGGTGTTAGCAATGGAGGCAGTGAGAAAATAAGACTCAAAATATATTTTGAATGTGTAACCAATAGGATGTGATGATGAAATGGATATTGTATGAAGGAGTCAAAGACGATTGTTTGTATTTGGCCTAAGTTACTGGAAGGATAGACTTATCTCTCCTGAGTTTATGCAAAAGCTGCCAGCTTGACATAAAAGTGCAATGACACCTTAAAGTCACATTTGTGGTACTCCTTTGAAGATAATGCCTCAAAACAATCATTACATCATGCTACTTCCCCAAGAATTAGAATACATAGCTCTGGAAACCAAGTGATAGAAGTAGCAGTCTTTGACTAGCGTCATTCTCAGTGATCCATAGAGAATATCTTTTTTATCCACTTACATTAATTTTAGACTTTGTATATTTAAATGTCCTGGTTATCATAAGGTGACACTTCCATCATGGGACACAATAAGATGTCCATTAAACTTAAAGCTATGACTTCCACTTAGGTACTTTGGGGCCCTCATGCAAGAAGTGCTCACCAAGAGGAGAGTAATCTAGAATGAGTAGCCTCAGAGGGAGATGATGAATTGACAACTTCAAGATCATATATGCATCATGGAACTCATTTTGACCTACTAACTCTTTTCTCCGGAGTTTTCTTAGAAATTATGATGAGATAAAATCCTGAAGAAATAGTGCCTGCAAAAATTATGTAAACTTAAGGAGAGAAGAAAGTTGATCTGAATGTGCAAAATATACATTTCATAGGCATTGTTGGTACCCTGGCCCGATCACCTTGCCAGGTTTATGCATATAGCTAATGCTACTGTTGCCATCTTCTCTGGAGACTACCCACAGCCTAACAGGAATTGTCTCATCCAGGATACTGCACACTCCTGCCTCTGGCATTGAGAGAGAGCCACAGGCAAATGATAGACTGACCGAGAGTACAAAAGGCCATCTTCTTTACTATAGGGCAGGAAGAACTCTATAGTGTGGTTTGTACACTAGAGGAAATCTAATCTTTAGTTGGAACAATATCCAGGCTTAGCATTTCCCTCCTTAACCTGAAAGTACTCCCTCAATACATTACTTTTCTCAGGCTTTATTTTTAGTGAATCCAACCTAATACAAGGCAATTAATGATGAGATGAAGGGAAAATCCATCTGACAGAGGCTTACCAAGCAAGGGTGAGGAATGATGTCATCTCTGCCACTAAGTAGGTAGCAGAGTAGAAGCTGTTATGTGCCAAATGCTGTGTCTCTCTAGAAAACTCATATGTTGAACCCCTGCCACTCACTGTGATAGTATTAAGAGATGGGGTAATTAGGATTAGATGAGATCATTGGGTGGAGCCTCATGAATGTGATTAATGTCCTTACAAAAGTCACAAAAGAGCTTGCTTTCTCTCCCCACCATGTTAAGACACAGAGAAAAGACTGCCACTTATGTATCAGGAACAGGCCTCGCCAGACATCAAATCTTCCAGTGTCTTCACCTTGGAGTGCCTATTCTTTAGACTTGTGAGACTTGCTCTTTTATAAGCCACTCAGTTTATGATATTGTGTTATAGCAGCCCAGACTGATTAAGACAGAAGTCAGTATTCATTCTCTAAGGATGCATTTGATCGATACATAAAAAGTTATAAATGATGTTCTATGTTAAAGCAGAAGAGCAAACTTTTCTTGGAGGCTGAGACAAGGAAGAAATGAAGTTTCAATTGCATGTGGGCAAATGGGAAGCATTGATTGACAGTGGAGGAGGCACAGCATTCTGGGTGGAAGAAATCCCTTGAGTAATCCCAGAAGACCTTTCACGAGGGAATAGGGGATTTGGCAATAAGGAATCCCAGAGGGTTTTTGAACAGAAATATTATAGTTAAGTATATTGTATTTAGACAGACTAATCTGACCATGTTGAATAGAATGAATTGGCTGAAGAGTTATTAGAAAACATAGATTTATTTCAATCGTATTAAAATATAATAATGACTTAACCATTATGGTGCTTGCAGGAATGGAAACACAGGGGAAATCTAACTAATATTTTAAATATGTTTTTCTCCTAATTACAACTAATTGCCTAAAGATGCAAAAAGAGAGAAAAAGTCAAGGTAAATAGAGACCAAGATCTTCATCTCTAGAAGAATGATGATAATGCCACCAGAAACAAAAACGGCCACTGGGAAAAACAGGTTTGGTTGGAATGTTTATGAGCAAAACTTGGGCATAAGTAACTTATATTTAACTTCCATCAAATGTAAGTTATTTACCAGACACATGTTAGTAACTCAGAATAAGAAGTTTGAAAGAATTTTGAATCTATGATCTAATAGGTAGCTAGCTCCATGGATGTGAACCCTTTGAGGGGGCATAGATGAATGCAAATAGGAGAGAGTCATAGACAAAACTTTTACAGAAGTTTTTTAGGGGAATGTCAGAGAAAGATGCCACAAGCAAGAAGATTAATTTGAGCTACTGCAGTGGTGTGACATTATCAGTGTATCTTTTGAAAAATTTCATATTTAAAAATTTTAAGTTGAAGTCCAGGCAGCTAGGCAGCATGTGACTCTGTAGTAAGCATTAGAACCAATATGGTAGAAGAGAGAGCATGTTTTGAGAATCAAGTAAACTGTGTTTGTCGTTTCTTAGCTCTGTGTTATGTAATATGCATTTAACTTTCTCATCTGTAAAACACAAATAATATCTACTTCATGCATTTATGTTTGAGAATTGAATGAAATTAACCACATATAGCACCAAGTACAATGTCAGGCTCCTAGTCAGGTCTCAATAAATATGTCCCTACCACACCAGCTTCCTTCCCATTTCTCTTCTCTCTTGGATCACTCAATCTCCAACACACACTTTCCTCTTCTTTGATTTCTCCCCAAAGCAACTTGTTTATAACTATACTCTCATAATCTATAGGCACGATATTTGTGGTATCTATGTGTGTGTGTGTGTGCGTGAGAGAAAGAGCGAGAGAGAGAGACTTTGTATTTCCATATTATGGATGATTTTTGTAGTTTAAAGAGAAGAGACCGAAAGTTCTCCTTTTGCCATAATACGATGAATAAATAATACAATCTCCAGAAAAAAGCCAGTGACAGGTCATTGAGATATTCATGCAAATTCTGATATATAGTTTCCTGGTGCTTTGTGAATGTTAAAATTCTGTCACAGATTTTATCTTCCTATTTTCTTGTTGATGACATCTAAGGACTTTCTATTGTCTTGCTTTTGATTGTGTCACGGATTTTAATATCTAGGACAATTTAATTCTGAGGCTACTAAACAAAATGGAAATTTGCCCATAAATTTAAGATATGCTTAATCACAATGGGATTAAGAGTGACAAAGAAAGGAATCATTAATAACAAATCAATAACTGCTGTGTTCAATAAAAGTAAGCGAAGAACTGCATAGTTAGCTATCAGACTTTGGCAGCTATACAGAAACAGATGAAGAACTCACTACAACATAAAGTAGTATTTATTGAAGAAATAGACTAAATGTTTTTTATTCACTTGTATGTTGATTCGAAGGCTTGTTTTCGGAATCTGTGATTATTTCTCAATATTTTTCTTAATTGCCATCTAGTTCTATGTCAATTTAGAATGAGTAACTCATATACATTACCATGTGTGTAATATAGACATGTTAGGCTACTCAGTTCCTCCCTCAAGGAAGGACTTACTGTTAAGCTGCTGAAAGTGTGGTCAGCATACTCCTTGTAGTCATCTCCTTTAAGAAATGTTTCCTCTTCAGTCTCTTTGCCTGAGGTTACACGCTTCCCAGAGCATGTTATATCCCATGGCTAAGGGAGATGAAGTAAAAAGAACAAACATTTAAGGCCAATGTGGGATATTCTAATGGGCAAAATTTGTTTCACAGCTGCCCTCCAATTGGTCAAGACTTTGTAATCCTGAAACATAGTTCAATTTCTTCTTCTAGTCAAACTCACTTTTTTCACCTTCCTTGAACAAATGTTGATCCCTAACAAATATCTCAGCATCTGTTACTACAGAATCCTACCTGCCACAAATGCCCCATCCTTAAAAGTGTAGAGGAGGCAAAATCTTACCTCTTCCCTTTCAGTTTGTTTTTTTCTTTTTTTCCTGCTTGGCCTGAAAATTAAACTGATATAAGGGAGATCAATAGGAGGAGAGTATACAGATTTATTTAATATAAGTTTTACCAGTTTTACCTGACATGGGAGCCCTCCTAAGGAAATGAAAACTCAAAGACGCAGTTGGAGTTGAACACTGATATATTAAATTAGACAAGGGATTGTAAGTTGTGAGAAAACAACTAGATTACATGGGGAGGCTTAAAAGATAAGAGTTACTTTAATAAGGTCTGTACAGAATTCTCTTGGTCTCAACTTCCAGTCTTTGATGATAAGAATGTTGCTTTCATTCTGGTACAGGGAGGGCATCTTTCACACAGGAATTTCATCTCCAGCTTTTAAGAAACAGAATGAAAGTCAGAGCAATCTTTTTGCACCTACTGTTTTTCAAGTGCCTTTAACTCAAAATAGTCAATATACCTGAATTGTATCTTTTTTAACTCCTTCAATAGATACTTGATAACTGCCAGTTGAATAGAAAAATAATGGTATATTTTTAACTTCTTCAATAGGTACTTGATAACTGCTAGTCAAATAGAAAAATAAACCACCATTATTGAGAATAGGTGTCTATTGAGAATAGAGACAGTACATGTAAAGAGCTGTTGAACAGCACCCTCATCCAACAGGACCCTGGAGTAATTGATAGACAGTGTAGGACAATAGCTAGTATGATTCATTTCAAAGATATTAAATTAACTTTATTCTCAAATTATTTTATTCCATTCGATGGTTAATGGGTATCCTCTGTTTACTCCTGAGTTGGAAAACATAAGGTAATTATAAATTTGTCATAATTTTAAATACAATTAACTCTTGCAAAAATAACTTTTTGAAACTCACTATGCTATTGTCATTGCCATAATCCAACAACACCTTTAACACACTTGTAGTTGAACTAAGTTTGGTTGATTGACTCTTTTTATTGAGGGAGACCCCCACACCATAGGGAACTTTGGGGCTACTTAGTAAGGGAGGGTAGGAGAGGCTTGTTATAGGATTTGAGAGTGTGATAGGGTATTTTGAAAAGGTTTCAAAAGAGTGGAATTTTGTTCTATATTTGGTGCTGGCATAAGGTGAAAACAAATCTATGATTTTGTGTGTTAAAACTTTTTATCTAGGAGGAGGGAGGAATGGAAATTGGGAGAATAGGGGTTAAGATGTAATTGGTAAGTAGGAGCAGTTGACCATGTCAGCCAGGAGAGGGAGGCATTTGGTCAGGTTGTGGTTTAGGCAGTTTTCTGGCTGTGTGTGTGCATGTGTGCTCGCGCACATGTGTGTGTGTGTGTAATATCAAATATAACTTTGGAGTAGTCCTTTAGTCTTGATTGCCACCACCACATACTGGATTTGTCTGAAATTGGTGCTCTGCGATACTGTTTTTGCTCGATAAAAGAATACCACAGACCTATCATTAGCAGTGCTCCGATCTGACAACAGTCAGGGACTGCTTTATTTCCTTTCTCAACATATGCATAATTGAGATCACATCTTTGCCTGATAATGGCCTTGTGAAAGGGAATATCTAGAGAGCAAAGAGGAACTGGGCACACAAAAGTGATAGAAGACGGAAAATGTCTTTTTTGACATTACTGTTTTGCTTAGAGCTGATCCATGGCACAGGTACCTGAACTGAAATACGTGGGCCATATGGATAGATGAAGTAGACTGATACTCATCCATGTGTTTGCAGGGCGGGAGGAAGACTCTGCTGGACAACTCCCCACAGAAAAAATTCCTGTGTATCTGAGTCTAAAATTTACCACTTTGGAAACTGAACATGACTATTAATGTGAATATACTACTCCAGGGAAATCATTCCAGAAGGATACTCTGACTGAAATCACATATCCTGCTTTGAGACATGCCTTTAGTAATATCAAGTAGTATGACTGGAAACAAGTAATATGTTCAGTTTTCCAGAAGGAAACAATTGAACATGGGGAACTCTAAATTCCCTTAAGAGGCTCAAACTCTATGATCCTACATGAAATAATTAGCACTTTAATTAGGAATTCTACCTCTTAGATATAATAAGGACCATGAAGAAATAGAACTCTGGATAATCTGATTTTTCTCATAGCAAAGGCTATCTCGGGTAAAGCGTAGTGTAGTGTTGGGGAAAAAAAAAAAAAAGCCCTAAAATCGGGAGGCAAAAATTGCAGAACTTGGGGAAGTGAAGAGATGATGGCTTTGGACTGGTTGGCAGATAATTTCTTGCCGGGAGACTTTCCAGTAAGAGATACCGGCCAGCAACAGAAGCAAGAAGCCAAAATAGGTTAAGCCAAGATTAAATGAACACAGTTGCTGGCCTATTCTAGCCAAAGCCAGGATGAATAACCCTTGACATCAAGGTAAATCCAAAATGATGAACACAGACTACTCATTAAGTCATGGCAGAAGGAGGAATTCAAGACAGGGGGCCCTGTAAATAAAAAAAAAAAAAATTGGGGTATCTGTTATTCTTACTAGCATAATTTTTGTGGTGCCTTCACCAGTAAATTTAGAAGGAGCCATACACAGTTTTGGACAAACTTGACCTTATAGGGCTTTTCAAGGGAGAATTAAAGGTACAAAAGTGTTGTGATAAATCACGGAAAGTTTACTAGGAGTGAATATAGGTTCTGACCTTATTATAAGGTCATTTCTGCTTAGAAAATTTGAATTTAATAATAATTAGGAAATGTTACCCTAATATATGTAAATTAAATTTAAGATTTATAAATACCAGAAATCTTGCATTTCCTAGAAGGTGACTTACCCCACATTTTACCTAATATATCTAATGAAACTTAAAATGATATTTTTTTAAAAAATAAGCCAGATTCCAGAGAAATTGAAGAAAAAGGAGAAAAACTGAGAGGTAATTATCAACACTAAGAATAGAACCACTAAACCATCGTTTTTGTCAGTACACCAGTAAGTTATTGAGAAACACTCCCCTTAGGTATAGTCATAATAATCACATCTCAGAAAAATATACATTGGATATACAAACGCTCCTTTCTTGTGTAAACTCTCCAAGTTATAGGGAAAATTAATAATAATTTAATCTGTATATTGGATATGAAAACTGTAAACCCTGCAAAAAAAAACTTTTAAATATCTACTTTATGATTAAGAGTTGTCACAGGGATAAGAAATTATATTGTCTTATTGAACATGCCAACCCCAGGACTCTTCCGAACTCTTGTTTCCAGATTTTGGTATCAACTCAGTTGGCTCTCTGGTCTTCCAGGTGCTCAGATGAATACTTAGATTCAAGCTCTCTGAGTCTCAAGCTGTGCTTTTGCAATTACTGGGAAGTCAGCTCCTGGCTTGGGTAACATGTAGCTTATTTCCTGCAATATCACCACTGTTATTTCTCTCTCTCCTCTTTACTCTCAAGAGCCAGGAACCAACCCATCATTCTGTTCACAAAACCAGGTCCATGTATCCTCCTGACCGAAGGCACATCTTAGCTTCACCATGGTTCACCTTCTAAAACATATATTTTTATCTCTGTGCCCTTACAGGGAAAAATACTCTGCTTTCAACCATTTTTTTTTTTTTTTACAATCTAAAAGTAGAAGAGATTCACTCTACTTCAGGAACTTTGCATTGGATTGACTGTATAGTTGACATTCAAATACTTTTATTGTATAAATGAATGAATAATCTCAATATAATATTCAAACACAAAGTAAAAATAAAATTTTATTTACCCATGCCAATTTTCCACTTTAAATTATATTAAAATTAGCCTTGTTGAAGCGAAGAGCATCAAAACAATAAAAACTATATTTTCCTACCCAGCACAATCTCTTATAACTCTATTTCTTTCTTCTTCCTCACATTTTGCTTTAAGATTCTGCATCAAGATTCTGGCATTGGTCTTGTTTCCATTATTTTGTCCAAGTAAAGCTTTATGAAGTGCTGTGGAGTTCCATAGCATGAAGGAACAATAGCATAAAGAAAGCCCCTAAACACATTTACAGTCTTTAACAAGGCTGGCTAACATCCCCATTTTCTCTGTTTGAATGCGCATAGAATCTCTATTGTTGTATTTTTCACATATAAAAAACAAATAATGTTGCATTTTAAATACTTTAATCATGACAAAGATACAATTTTAAATACAAACTACTAACAGACCATTTTAGGGATTATCAACCCTGGATAAATTAGAAGAATAAATATAGGTATTGAAAAAACCTAAAGAGAGAACTTTCAAAACATTTCAAGAACACTTTTATAAAGGTAAGATAAGAGAGTACTACTCAAGAACTCAACCTCTAAATAAAAAATGTTCAATAAAGACATTTTATATTGTTATTATTTTTCTATAAATTCATAAGCTAATTTTGTTAAACTTTAGGATCTGCTAAAAATCTATCCATGGTCATATTGTAAATTTTATTTAGAGAGACTTGTATTCCACATATATGTATAGTAGTCTACATTTATAATTTCCACTTTGTGATCATATAAGTAATGTACCATCATTGTAAAATATCAGAAAACCTCAAAATTTTAAAGAAGGTGAGGGCCGCCTCATAATGCATACATATTTGGGTCGACTAACTCCAGAGTTTAAATTTTAACTGCCATATGAAGCTTTCTTCTATGATATGAATGTTTTTGTCCCTTCAAAATTGATATGTTAAAACCTAATCACCAATGGGATGATGTTTGGAGGTGGGCCTTAGGTTGGTGATTAGGACATGAAGGTGGAGTTCTCATGCATGAGATTAGTGACCTTGTAAAAGAGGTCTCAGAGAGCTGCCTTGACCCTTTCACCATGTAAAAACACAGAGAGAAGGCTCCCTCTATGAACCGGAAATTTTATATT
>JAQIFY010005888.1:0-10715 GCA_028533085.1 Varecia variegata | reverse complement strand
ATCAACCATCACACTCAGTAAATTTTTTAAAAACAGTTCAGTTATTGATTTCACAGAAATCAAATAGTTGTGCATATTCTCTGTAGCTCAACAGAGAATAGTGTTTACATAGTTATAATGTCAATATTAAATATTGGATTAATAAAAAATTTAACAAGTATAACTGGAGTTTGAGGGGAAGAGAAATGTGTGTGAGGGTGTCTGTATTTGTGTGTGTGAGAGAGAGAGAAAGAGGAGAGAAAGACAAATGATCATTGTGGGATGAAAAGTCGAAAAGAGCTAAATCCTTATCTTCCATAGTGGGTAGTCATTTTATGCTGCCCAATACTGAAAAACCACAGGTACTGCTAAAAGTAATACATTATTTATTGATATGCCAGTGAAAAACGAGAGCACTAGTTAAAAAAGTTGCAAAAGTAGCTTCTTAGGAGTAGAAACTTGAGATTGTAGGTGGGGAACAGGGGATTGTTTTGGTTTGGTTTGATTTTGTTAATAATCCTGATAAAATGATCTGAGTTTATATGTATGCATGTATAACTTTGATAAAAAATTAAAACTAAATTTAAAAAATTGATGGTGTGCAGACTTGGAGAAGATCGAATGACAATATTCTGCTTTTCCCTGGTAATTTATTGTTCTATATGGACTTTAAGATTGATTAGGAGAGGCAAATTCTTTCTGCATGTGATCACATGAGTATGTCATGTGTGTATGTGTGTTATATGTGTTCACTCATATGCATATGTGTCCATGGCATGTTAGGATATGCTTTTTCACTTACATGTGCTGAAATGAGGAGAGACACATTCATACATATTAATGTAGACTGGTTTGTAAGCAGCAAGAGAGTAAATAATGTGATGCTTATAAGAAAAGATAAGAGACAATCTAAAGTAATGAAATTCATTAAGGGAACCATAAGCAGACATTAGTTTTTAAAAATCTAACTAAATGGTTCTTCTTTAGAATGTACAGGCATTGCTGGATAAAATGATTGAGAATATGGAAATGACTACTTTATTTTTTTGCTTTGCATTCATCTTCTATAAGTAGAGAAATCTCATAATTATCATTGTTAAAAACAATCTATTATTCATTATAAAACTTATAAACACAATTACCAACAAGTTCTTTTCAGTTTCTGGAACAAATCAATGAAAAAAGCACTGAAGGAAATAAATATTTAAATGCCATCTGCTATTTTTAAAAAGAAAATTTGTATTCAAAATATATAAATTTGGTTGATGAAAAATTAACAACTGTTTTAGAAGGATTTGTGTGACAAGATAACATGGGAGACTTGTTGCATGCTCCCAGAAAGAAGTAAGCTCTGTTGAGATAGAATTCTAGAAGGGAAAGTATGCATCTGATTTTAACCCTGGAATCTTGACTCTCTCTGCAGGAAACACCTAGGCTGGGGAATTTCTAGCATAATCCTTGGAAGAATGGTTTAGATCAGATTGAGTAGAGATGAGTGAAGGACTCATTGAGAAAATCTGGACCCACTTCATTAATGAAAACCACATATGGCTGATACAAATTTATACATATATACAATAAACAAGAAAAATAGAGAATGAACTCTGATAGTAATTCCTGGCTCCTCCCTATGAGTGTATGACAGCCATCCTCAGCCTGGTCCATTCCCAGGTGTTACACGTTGCTCTTGACTCATAAAGGACATGACCAATTGTTCTTCTTTGCTTTAAAACTTTATTAAGAAATCTTAGTATTTGGTTGTGTTTCCTACAGATACCTCTGAGTCTTTACCGCTGATGTCTAGAGTAGGCATTGCTTGCCTCCAATGAACTTGGCCAGCACCAGCTCTGGGTGTAGGTTCTGTGATGCTCTGTTCTGGCAGTTTCACTCGGTGCTCCCAGCTCTGATGACTGTGTGCTTGGCACACTGTAGCAAGTTGAAGGATGTTTTAAATTCTTTTTGGAGGGAAAAGTCATTGCTGGCTTAAAGCTGGAGCTGAAATCAGCCCTTATTGTACGTAAACATAGGCACCAAGGTATTTTCTCTGCACCACCATTAAACATCTCTCCAGGAGCAGGAACTGGGTGTGACACTGTTCAATCTTTTCAAATTTGGTGTCATCCAACTTGCAGAAGAGGGTTGAAGAGGTGGTTTAACCTGTTCTCTTTTCCTGTTTCCAAGCTGGACTGCGCTACTAAATGCCGCAAACTGAACAGATGAATGAGTATACGATGCCCGCAGCTGGCAGTTTCTCCAGGGTGGCATGCTCAGGTGTCCATCTG
Source organism: Varecia variegata (assembly GCA_028533085.1). NCBI lineage: Eukaryota > Metazoa > Chordata > Mammalia > Primates > Lemuridae > Varecia > Varecia variegata. Next base: position 8,454 of record JAQIFY010005888.1, on the reverse strand, counting down.
CATTTGTTTATCCTGTTCTCTATTCCCTCTTCTGGTAGCAAAACTCCCATCACCATTGAAGAACCTATCCCATGAGATTTTGGAGGGGCTGATTTCCCCATCTCCTTACCCCTGTTGATAAAGGGAAAACATACACATTAGTAGTTTAGGGACTAGAAACAAGGGAAAGCCAGTGTGGTTGGGTGATTCACACTCAGAACTTAGCCCAAGCAAATTACAGAAATAGATGACATCTCATTTGCTTTCAGGACTTGTGTTAGCACATATGAGATCCTGATATGACTTGGTTTTAGTGCCTCTTTACAACTTCCTCTGTTTATGTTATCCTGCCCCAAGTGTTTCTAAACTTGTATGATCATCAGAATCACCCAAGGAGCTTGAAAATGAAGATTAAAACTGAACTCAAATATTCTGGAATGATATCTAGAAAATGAGTATTTTTCAGAAGCTGCCCAGGCAGTCCTTTAGATGAACTGACTTTGAAATTCACTGGCCTGCATACAGTGTGGCATACATTAGCTAAATGATGACATCTCGGATAGCTGCAGGAAGGCAGATGTTTAACTGGGCCACATGTGATATTTCACAACACCCACGTGCTTGCTGCTGAAGGGCCTGCAACTTTCAGCTCAGACCAAAGAGAGCAGAAGAAACTCTATTCCCTACTGCACAGATCAGGCAGAACCCAGGACAAACATTGATGTTACAGAATAAAGATGCTCCAATTACAGAGCAATGAGTGTACATCCTGAAAAAAGAAGGAAGGAAGGAAGGAAGAAAGGAAGGCAGGCAAAGCACTTTAATCAGCAGCCGATGTTTTGCAGACTGTATTTGAGGAAATAAGAATCTCTGTATCACTGAAAATGTGTATGTATAATTAATGTGAACAGTGAACTAGTTCATAAGCTGAGTATGAGGGACCTTGCTTCAAAACAGACGTCTCAAGAATAGAACAGGACCTACCATAATGATCAGCAAATCTTAGCAGATCTGTCCAAAGAGACAAGGAAACCAGATCAGACCAGGATGGAGAGCCCTTTCTTTACTACATGGGGTAGCCAGCCTCCCACGTGGTCCCCAAGGATCTTGCGCCCTGGTATCTGAACCCTGGTGTAGCCCCTCCCACATTGTGCCTGGTTGCTCTGTGTGACCACTAGCATAAGGCATAGTGATGATGTGTCACTTGGGAATTTGGGTTGTATTGCAGAGCTGTGGTTCCCAATCCCCAGGCCATGGATGGGTACCAGTCCTGGGCCTCTTAGGAATCGGGCTGCACAGCAGGAGGTGAACAAGCAGTGAGCAAATGAAGCTTCATCCATATTTATAGCCGCTCCCCATCGCTGGCATCACCACATAAGCTCCACCTCCTGTCAGATCAGCAGCAGCATTAGATTCTCATAGGAGCGCGACCTCTACTGTAAACTGCACATGCGAGGGATCTAGGTTGCACGCTCCTTATGAGAATCTAATGCCTGATGGATGATCTGAGGTAGAGCTGAGATGGTGATGCTACTACTGGGGAGCAATTGCAAGTACAGATTATCATTAGCAGAGAGGTTTGACTGCACAATAAATGTAATGTGCTTGGATCATCCCAAAACCATCTCCCACTCTCACCCCCCCCACCCCCCCATCCATGGAAAAAATGTCTTCAATGGAACTGCTCCCTGGTGCCAAAAAGGTTGGGGACTTCTGTTACAGAAGGCTTCTGCCTCTGTCTGGGACACTCCCTCATTTGCTTATGTTGTCATGCTGTCTTGGATCTCTGGCTCCAGACGGAGCCGTGCTGTGAGCAGTCCAATGGAAAGGCCAACATGGGAAGGCACTGACACCTTCTGCTGAGAGCCCTGCGAGTGAGCTTGGAAATGGATCCTTCGGCCTCTGGGAATTCTTTGGAGATTGCAGCCCCCACTGACAGCTTGAGTGCATCCTCACGGGAGATCTTGAGTGGCAGGCACCTCACTTGGCCAGCCCTGGGTCCCCGAAACCTTAAAACTGTGAGACATAATAATAAATGATGATTGTTTTCACTGGCTATGTTTTAGAGTCATTTATCACAAGGCAATAGATAACTAAAACACCATGCTGCCTCACAGTGAGAAGGTCTATACATTTATTATCAGAAACGACTCTTTGTCTTCAGAATTTGTTATATGTTGATGCTTTAGTCAATTTAAAGTGTGTCATTTATATTCAGGATGTTGGTCAGTAATTCTCAACTCACTTTTTGTCACTGCCATTCATTTATTCCACAAATATTTCATCACCTACAGCACCAGCTCCCATTTCAGGCTCCATGAATAAAGCAGTGAACAAAAGTGACAAAGTCCCTACTTCATGCAGGGTTCATTTTATTGGTGACAGACCATAAAATGTAAACCAATACTTAAAACGGTAATTGCATATTGTATGACATCCGTGGAGGAAACAAACAGGTGACCTGAATGAGGATAGCTAGCTATGGGGCTAGGGTGAGGCAAACTCTCTGGATAGGATGGTGGGGAGTGGCATTTGCTGAGACCCGAACGGTGAAAAGAGTGACCCACGGGAGGGGCTTGGGGAGCGAAGTCCAGGCAGAAAAAAGCAAGAGCAAGGCCTGACGGTGGCCAAGTGGACCAGAAAGGACCTCCTCTTCAAAACATCCCCTACCCAAACTCCAGGGCTCCCACCTTCTCACAGATTGTTTTACTGGAATATTGTCTCGTGGGCTAGAAAAGAGACATTATAATTACTACCAGATAATATTCAAGAAATCCTTGATTCTTCGCCCAATGCAGTCTTTTACAAGTAGTTCTTATACTCTCAGTTTCATAACTACTGGTTTCTCCCAAACTTCGAGAGAACTGCATGTTTTGGAGATAAGATCAAGTGTATTTTGCCGTATTTTCTCCGGATGCACTGTTGCCCAGCCTCTGGGGGAGCAAGCCGTGGTCCTCAGTCCTCGTCAGTATCCCACACCTGCTGTGCGAATGATCAAGGGGTACCACTGGTGTGGATATATGCGATCGTGGCCGTGCTTCTCATTCCCCTGCTGTCCTAATTCTCTCAACGGCCCCATTTTGTGAATCTCGCCCTTCTACATGAAGTTTGTTCTGAAAGCTTAAAAAGAACCTCCCATCCCCGTGAGATGCAGGTGCTATGCTCTGAGGGGGCAGGAGTCACCCTCTAATGCACTGGCCAACTGTTCCGAGCACTCACTGTATCATTCCTTCTTCTCCAATCTGATTGTGTGACTCAGCTTTTACTTAGCAACAATTAATTTGGAGGAGGATTATGTTTTGTATTTTGCAGTGTGACATAGTATCAGAAACAATCATCACTTTTAGCTTGATGCCACTGCTATGTGTGTCAGGGTGACCTGGGGAAGGCATCGTGACCCTTGGAGAGAAGCTGGCCTGTGTATAGTCCTGATGTTCCTTCCATGGGACAGTGCAATGTCATTGAAAATCTGGCTAATTTCTTTTTCCTCCCTCCTAGACTCCCTGCAACATAAATTATAGTGATGCTCAAAGTATTACCAGATTGGTAATTGAAAGAACACTTGGCATCTTCAAGAAGGGTTCAGATGGGGAGATAAATCTATCAGAAGCTCACTGAACAGCCCTTCCCAGGAAGTTCCTTACTCCTGCCTGTACTGGTTACAAACCGACTTGAGTCTTAAAATGTGGTTTATACTTAGATGAAAAGGCAGAGATTAATGACTCAACTAATTGCTGCCACAAATGAGGACAACATACGAGTTGGAAAGGAATTATAGATACAACAATGAACACTAGTTGAGACGACCCTGGATTGTGTTCCTTTAAAGGCTAACAAAGAGAAGCCTGCGGATCTCTGCCAGGTGTTGGAAATTGTATGCTATGATTTGTTCCTTTGTTCTTACTTCCATTCAGAACATCTCTAACACATTGTGTAACCCTCCTGATGGGACCATAAGAGAGATACGTTCACCTTTTAGTATGAAATTGAGAGTAATAAACATTTCAATGTCAAAACACAATCTCAAAACCCAAGGGGATAAAAAGGTTCCTTAAACACAATATTGAAAAAAAAATCACTAACCATAAAGGAAAACACTGATAAGTTGGACTACATTAAAATTAAGGACTATTTCAAAAGACACCATTAAGAGAGTGAAAAGGCAGATCGCAGAGTATAAGACCTATATCCAACAAAAGATTCACATCTAGAATATAAAGAATTTCTATAAATTAATTAGAAATAGGCAGACATTCCAGTAAAAATACTGGGAAAAGCACTGAATGGGCACCTCAAAAAAGTGGGCTTCCAAATGGTCAATAGCTACATGAAAAGGTACTAAACTTCATTAGTTACTAGAGAAATAATTTTAAACTACTATGTGATACCAGTATACATTCACCAGGATGGCTAAAATGACAAAGACAGGCAATACTCTGTGTTGGCAAGGATATGAAGCAGCCATAACAAACATACACTGCTGGTGAGAGTGTAACTTGATACGATAGTTTTGGAAAACTATTCTGTAGTATCTATGAAAACTGAACATAGACACACCCTAAGAGCTGGCAATTCCACTCCTAGATACATAGTCAACAGAAATGTGTACATATATTCACTGAGAAACATGTACAAGAATTCAGAGCAAGATTGTTAGCAATAGTCAAAAATTGAAACCCAAATATCCACCAACGGTAAGATGGATGAATAAATTGTGATGTGTATTCACACAATGGAAAACCACTGAAAAAGAATCAACGACAACTATATGCAACAACATGAGTAAATCTCACGCATACAAAGTTGAGCGAAAGAAACCAAATACAGAAGACTAGTACTGTATGATTTAATTGGTAAAAATTTCAAGAACAGCCAAAACTAACCTATAGAATTAGAACAGACAAAACTAATTTATGGAATTAGAAGTGGTTATACTTGGAGGGTGATTAGGGAGTGGAAAAGGACTCAAGGGATTCTGGTCACATTCTGTTTCCCAATCTGTGTGCTGGTTACTCACTTGACGAGAATTCATCAAGGTGTACAATGATGAGGTGAAGTTCATCCATTCTTTTCTGGATGAACTTCACACTTAAATTAAAAGTTTACATTTAAAATTCTCTACAGATGACCAGATGACCAAAATACAGAATATCTATACAATAAAGCATTATTCAACAATAAAAAGAAGTGAAGTACTGACACCTGCTAAGACATGAATGACCCTTGAAAACATTATGCTAGGTGAAAGAAGCCAGTCACAAAAGGTCACATACTGTGGAATTCCATTTATATGAAATGTCCAGAATAGGCAAAACAATACAAACAGAAAGCAGATTAGTGGTTGCCAGAGGCTAGAGGGAGGGAGAAATGGGGAGCAACTGCTATGGGTATGGGGTTTCTTTTTGGAGTGATGAAAATATTCTGGAATTAGACAGAAACGTTGGTTGTGTAACATTGTGAATATGCTAAAAACCACTGAATCGTACTTTAGAGGGATGAATCTTACGGTGTGTAAATAATATCTCAATTTAAAAAACCCTCCCCAGTGTTAGTATATTGCATGCAAAGGATGGCATTTCCACAACCATCAAGACATATTGACTCTTTAGTGTATTTGTCAGATGACACAGGATGTCTGGATCTTCTGAATATATGTTCCACATTGGTTTGAGTCTCCTGGGTCAGAAATCCTCAAATATTATGTAGAGCATGACACTGCCCTTGAAAACTTTGGGGACCACAGGTGAAAGTTTCAAACATTTTAACCCATACTATTATAGTAGATCGGGAAAGGTTAAGTTTTATACACATTGAAGAGCATTAAAGCCTTGCTATTTCCAATTACTTCTTATTCATGTGCCCATAAACACACGTCTATCACAGAATATTTGTCTATAATAGGCTATCTGTTGGAAAAAGCTAACACTTGCCTGAAGGATGGGCATAAATCAAGGTTCTCAAAGTTGCTCCTACTCTTTGATCCAGTAATTCTACTTCTAGGATTCTATCCCACAAGATAACTAGCAATGCTTACCCAGATTAATTTAAAAGGGTGTTTACCACAGGGCTGTCCCAGTGAAATAAAAGTGCCCAAATAATAAGGGAAAAACAAAGAAATATGGAGGCAGGGCCCCCCAGCACAGCACACAAGAGTGATCCTGGGCACAGAGTCTGAGGGAGTCTGAGGGAGTCAACATGCTCCTCCTGTCCCCCCCAACCCCCCGTCTTCTGAAGAACAGAGAAGTGTCCATAGCGGGACAGCAGTATACTAAGCCAGACATGACAGAGACACTAATCCAAGTGGTCCACCAAGCATGCAAATTTCCTCTGTCTCCTCCATCTCCTCCTCTCGCCTCCATTCTTCTTTCTATACTTACCTGATTTAGCCTGACCCTGGTTAAATCCCTGGAGAGAACACTGATTAGATTTTGGCCTTGGCCAATTAAAATCAGCCAGGGTGCTTTGATCTGGAAACATCTCTAGAAGTGGAATGGGGCTGTGTAATAACTCTTCAAAGTAGGACGGTGAAAGTAGCTGGAGTGTTGAAACAAGGACATCCTCATTCAGTCTCAATGGATTCTCTGCCCGAATGTTTGATCCCTATCCTGTAGATGCACGCAGAAAGTAAGGTAGAGGAGGAGAAAGTAAGAGAAACTGGGCCACCTTGCCTCTCCTTGATTAGCTTCCAATTTGTTGAGGAGAAACATGGCTGGGCCAGAACAGGTGAGTTTCCTTTAGTGGCCCTCCATGGAATTCTGACTTCTGTCTTAATGTTGCAGGAGACAGCGTCAGTACTTAGAGGTCATGTTCTTTTAGCTTATTCTACTTTCTATCTTAAAGTCAAAAGAGACTGGGACATCACAGGAAAACATCAAAAAGGATTGTGTAATAGCATTTTAAAAATCACTTAATTAAAACGCTTGTTATAAAAGTAGCACATGCTTATATTTTAAAAAGCAATATTTGCCCCTGAGATCCTATCTCATTGCCCAGAACAATTATTCATAACTTCAATATTTTTGTGTATACAAAAGTATATATGTAGACATGTTTCAGTATCATAGAGCAAGTGTTCTCAAACTTTAGTGTGGATCATGCAATCCTCCAGGAGACTTGTTAAAAATACAGATGGGGCCTGGAATTTATCTTTTGTTTTTTTAATTTTTTTTATTTCAGCATATCATGGGGGTACAAATGTTTAGGTTACATATAATGCCTTTGCTCCACCGCAGTCAGAGCTTCAAGTGTGTCCATCTCCCAGACGGTGCGCACTGCACCCATTAGGTATGAATATACCCATCCCTCCTCCCCACTCCCACTTGCCCGACACCCAGTGAATGTTATTACTACATATGCACTTAAGTGTTGATCAGTTAATGGAATTTATGTTTTAACAAACATAATGATGCAGGTGGTCAGCAGACCAGTCTCCAAGATGGGCTACAATAATCTGCATCTCTGAGGGTTCATGCCCTACGCTTCCCCTCCCATATTGAACAGTGTTGACTTTTGTAACCAACAGCATTGCAGACACAATGAAGAGTGACTTCCACGGCTAGATCATAAAAGTTGTTGCAGCATCCACCTTGGGTGCTCTTGGATTACTCTTTCTGAAGGAATCCAATGGCTGTGCCTTGACACTCAACTCAAGGAGCCCTAGAAAGGTCATCACAGCAAGGAAGTGAGCCACATGGGAAGCAGGTCCTCTATCCCCAGTCCAGCCTTCAGATGACTGCAGTCCCTCTTGACGTCTTGAATGAGATCTCATGAGAAACCTTCAGCCAGAACCACCCAGCTTAGCCTCTCCTGAATAACTGGCCCACAGAAACTATGTGAAATGATAAGTGTTTACTATTTTTAGCCTCTAAGTTTTGTGGTACTTGTGACAGAGCAACAGATAATTAATGAAGAGCAATGCTATAATATTATTATAATATTAATCCCATTAGCCACCTTTAAAAACAGTTATATATGATATTTTACATCATATATAGGAGATGTCCTTTTGGTACCTCAGAGTCTTCTATAGAATGAAATGGTTAGGCTAGATGTGTTCTGAGGTGAGGTTTGGTGACAAGTTAAAGTTTAACATTATCAAAGGCTAAAGTTTCTATATATTTGCCTTTCCCTGATGGTTAGAGATGTTGAGCATTTTTTCATATGTTTGTTGGCCATTCTTCCATCTTCTTTTGAAAAATTTCTATTCATGTACTTTTCCCACTTTTTGATAGGATTGTTTGATTTTTTCTTACTGATTTTCCTGAGTTCTAAATAGATTCTAGTTATCAGTCCTTTATTGGATGTGTAGCATGTGAAAATTTTTTCCCATTCTGTAGGTTGTCTGTTTGCTTTCATGACCGTTTCTTTGGCTGTGCAGAAGCTTTTTAATTTAGTCAGGTCCCATGTATTTATTTTAACCACAATGAGATATCACTTAACTCCAGTGAGAATGGCCTTTATCAAAAAGTCCCAAAA
>JAQIFY010005887.1:0-10716 GCA_028533085.1 Varecia variegata | reverse complement strand
AGGGTGTTAAACTATATTCTGTATATATTTGGAGCCAGGCATAGCTCTGAAGTTCCCTAACTTCTCAACATAGAGCTTACATCTATCTATTTGAGTACAAATGATAACATAAATTCAGCAGGAAACTCATACCCACAATTCCATCTAGAAATATGGTACAACTTAATGGATTTTTCTGCCAGGATAAAGTTTTCTGCTTTTGAAAAAAGCAAATACATATAGATAAACTGGGATTAATAATCAATTATCTGTCTCACACAGAGGTACAAATAGAGCTGTGCAATCTGGGCACTGCACAAAGGCTCTGGGTCAAAAAGAGAGTAGGAGACTTTCCTTGACAAACCTGGGCCCTGACATCTGACATGCTACTGCATACACCTGAAGGAAGAGTGCTTTTTTTTTTTTTTTTTTTTTTCACAGAAAGGTATAACTTATCAACCCAGAGGGGGCACCTTTTATAATTTACCCAGGGTCCTCTGCATGCCAGCAGCAGCCAAGATCTCAAGTTCACCTTCAATTCTCTATATCCAAATAAGCTCTTTATCCTGTGTAGCTTTTTTTTTTTTTTAAAGCATCATCATTATCCTAAACTTGCTTGCTCAAGATCAAGGTATTATTTTTGACTCTATCATCTCCTTTAATTCCTCCATCAATTATCAATTTAAGTTCTCTTATTGGAATAAGGAGAGATTTAAACAAATTGAAATATTTTGTGTGCAATTGTATGCCAGGAATTATATTAGCAGTTTAGGAAAAGTAAAAAAGAATATAAGAAAAAGTCCAGACTCTAAAAAAGCTAAATATTTGGTTTGGAAGATAAAAAAAGATAAAGCCACGGCACGACAAATAACTGAAAAGGACAATAAATGGAAAGTGTCCAGTGATCAGAGCAGAAACAGTCATCATGATCACTATGTGTCCCAGACTCCATCCTCCTTCATGCCACCCTTGTGCCTGTCCTAATCCCCAAGAAGTGGATTGGGGAGTGTGGTAACCTCCAGCTCCCTGAACCCCCTTCCTCTGTTGCCACCCAATAAAATAATCAATGTTTTCTAAATCTTATGCAAAAAATGATTATGGGCATTTTATAAAACTTTATTATTTTTAATAAAGGAAAACATACAATGTAAGGGAAAACAAAGAATATGATACACAAATGCATTTTCAAAACAAGCTGCTCCAAATATTTTGCTCACAGAAGTCCAAAAAACATTTTTTTAATCTACACAGCTCCTCTTACATTTTTAAGTTCACATCTAAAATTTTTCAACATATCTTTAAGTACTTGCAAAAGATGCAATTTCTGGTATATTGTAAATGTTGGCTAGTTTAAATTAAAATGTAACCAAGCTGATTTAAATGTATCCAATGGAAAATTACCGGAGAAACTTGATACCCTCCATCATCCATTTAAAAAATACATGAACAAACTGTTTTTATATCATTATTTTTTCTCCTTGAATTCATATTTCCGTTCCATTTCTCTGAAGAATTTTATCCTAATGTAATATATTTCTATGCATGATTTCTTTTATTGGCAACCCATCCATATATTTCTATTTCTTGGGACTATAAGACTCTAAATATTTTAGTAAAATCAATTTTTTTAATAATTATTACATAATTAATGAAACCAACATAAATACATTTGATATTTTGATAAATAATTAGTAAACATACCATGTAAAATATTAGCAGAAATACATATCCGAGTGAGATAGATGAAATTTTTAAAATTGGTTCATGAATCTATGAATGCATATTAACTACCACTAGAATAAGATGTATCAAGTCTATTTTTTTCTTTTATATAGAAGTAAGCATTCAGCAACCTTGCTTAAATAAATAAGTAGTTGGGAATAAAAGTCTTTCTTTTCCCCATAGTTTTATATTAAAAATCATACCTTATCTAAAATAAAAAATTAATAGTCAACTATCAACCTAATTAGGTTCTTCATTACATTTCATTGAAAGAAATGCATTGGAAACTACTTATCATATAAAAAATTATTCCCAGTTTCTTTATTAGAGGCTTTCACTTTCTTAACATCAACAACATTTTGAATTGTCACCTTGTCTGATATGTCACCCAACCCAGAGCAACGCACCAGAATGAGCCCTGGATTGGAGAGGAAAACTTCGTCTTTGGAAGTGGGAGAAAGGTCACGGGGAAAGAAGAGGCAGACGCTGAGAACCAGCATGACACCTCAAACCACAAATCAGGTTAGGAAAAAGTACAAACGAAAGTTTTTTGAAATCAATTTCTCCAATAGTGCCCTTAAAAGTTCTCTATAGGACCCCAAGGACAGTCATGCCCCACTTTGAAGACTGCTGCCCTTAATCCATGTCTTTCCTATCAGATGAGGTGGCCTAACACTTTCCATTTATAATGAGCGACACGTATTAATCTTCCAAAAATAACATTTCACCTGGCCACTTTAGCATTCAATTAACTCCCAATGTCTCTCCAATGCATAAGATATAAACATGTAACCCCATGAATCAATCTAAATGCGGCCCTTGTCCCTTCCCAGCCTGTCCTCCCACCTTGACCTCACTCCTGGGAATCTAAAATAAGAAGTCTCTGCTTTAGACACACTAGTATCCTTCCCTTTTAATGTGCTGATCGCAGATCCTATCTTTGCCCATGTGGCTTCCTTAGCCTGGAATGCCTCATCTGCTATCATCACCCTATTCAGATGTGATAATCTTCTTAGATCCCTTCCCCCAGGAAATCTCCCCTTCCCACTTGCAGAAGCAGCTAATCTCTGAATTCTCATTAATTCATATATGCAACATGACTATAAATATCTAGACTACTCTTTTATGAGGGGAGAGGAATTAATGCAAATCAGTTAAGAATGTCCCTTCTCACCATTTCTTTTCAACCTTGTACTGAAATCTTAAGAAAAGAAAACGAAATAAAAGGTATACAGATTGGTAAGGAAGAAATAAAACTGTCTTTGTTCACAGGTGATATGATTATCTATGTAGAAAATCCCAAAGCATCAACAACAACAAAAAATTCCCAGAACTAATAATTGATTATACCAAGGTTGTAGGATCCAACGTTAATATATAAAAGTTAATCACTTTTCTACATATCAGCAATGAACAAGTGGAATTTGAAATTTAAAACACAATAACATTTACATTAGCCCCCCCAAAAATGAAATACTTAATTATGAACTAAGAAAATATGCTCATGATCTGTATGAAGCAATTATAAAACTCTGATGAAAGAATTCAAAGAACTAAATAGAGAGATACTTCATGTTTATGGATAGCAAGAGTCAATATTGTCAAGCTGTCAGTTCTTCCCAACTTGATTTATAGATTCAGTGCAATCACAATCAGAATCCCAGCAAGTTATTGTGTGAACATTGAAAAAATGATTCTAAGGTTTATATAGACAGGCAAAAAAGCCAGAATAGCCAACACAATATTGGAGAAGAACATAGGTGGAGAACTAATACTACCTGACTTCACGACTTACTAAGCAAGGCAAATGCATTTCAAGACAAACTCAAATATTTTGCTCATATATTTCACTAAGGCAGAGGCAATCCATCAAAGCAAATTGTTCTGGAACACCAGGACACCCACATGCAAAAAAAAAAAAAAAAAAAAGAATTTAGACACAGACTTTTCACCCTTCACAAAAATTAACTCAAAATATGTCTTAAATCTAAATGCAAAATTCAAAACTATGATATAAAACTCCTAGAAGATGACATCTAGACCATCTTGTGTGTGGTAATGACTTGTTAGATAAAACAGCTATGTTTTATCTAAAACAAAGATATAATCCATGAAGGAAATAATTGATAAACTGGCCTTTATTAAAATTAAAAACTTGGGCTCTGCAAAAGACAATGTTAAGAGGATGAGAGAAAAGTCACAGACGGGGAGAAAATATTTGCAAAAGACATACCTGATAAAAGACTGTTATTCAAACTATGCAAAGAACTCTTAAAATTCAATAATAAAAATATAAATAGCCTGATCAAAAAATGGGTCAAAGACCTTAACAGACACCTCACCAAAGAAGATATGCTGGTTGAAAATCAGCACACGAAACGATGCTCCACATCATATGTCATCAGGGAATAGCAAATTAAAACAATCAGTTACCACCATATTCTCATTACAATGGCCATAAGTCAAAACACTGACAACAACACATGCTGGCAACTCTCATGCACATCCTCGCCAGCATTTCGTGTTGCGCTGGTAGGATGTGAAATAGTATAGCCACTTTAGAAGAAAATCTGGCAGTTTCTTACAAAACTAAAAGTACTTTTACCATACAATTCAGCAATTGCACTCCTTGGTTTCTACCCAAAAGAGTTAAAAACATGCCCATGCAAAAACCTGCACACAGTTAATACCAATTTGATGGTGAGCACCTGTGGTGATTGTTTTTCCATTCTTGTGATACTTCGCTTAGAATGGGCTCCAGCTCTAGGCGGGCAGTGAGAGGAGGGAGGAGGGGATGGGTATATTCACACCTAATAGGTGCAGTGAGCACCATCTGAGGGATGGACACGCTTGAAACTCTGACTCGGGTGGGACAAAGGCATTATATGTAACCTAAACATTTGTACCCCTGTAATGCGCTGAAATAACAAAAATAAAATTTAAAAAAAAAACCTGTGCACAGATGTTTGTAGCAGCTTTATTAAAAATTGCCAAAACTTGGAAGCAGCCAACATGTCTTTCAGTAGGTGCATGGATACATAAGCTGGCACATCCAGATGATGCGATATTCTTTAGTGCTTAAAATAAATGAGCTACCAAACCATGAAAAGACATAGAGGAAACTTAAATGCATATTAGTAAGTGAAAGAAGACGATCTGAAAAGCCTGTGTGACTCCAACTATGCGGCATTGTAGAAAAGACAAAACTATGAAGACAAAAAGATAAGGGGTTGGGGGAGGAGGGAGGAGTGAACAGGCAGAGCACATAGGATTTTTAGGGCAGTGAACTACTCTGTATGATTTTATAATGGTAGATACCTGTCATTATGCATTTGTCAAAACCCATAGAATGTACAGCACCAAGACTGAACCCTAACATAAACTATGGAGTTTGGGTGATTATGATGTATCAGTATAAGTTTATCAATTGTAGCAATGTACCGCTCTGGTGCAGTATGTTGATAATGGGGGGTGGTGCTGTGCAAGTTTAAATGCAGGATCTACATGAGACATCTCTGTACCTTCCTCTTAATTTTTGCTTGAAACTGTAAAAAGAAAATCAAAGCCTCAGGGCCATTCCCCCCGCCCCCACCTCCTTCTGCAGAAGAGAAGGTAAAAGCCCTGGGTACCTGTGAAGAACTGGACCCACAGATCATTCATTAAGGAGATTTCTTGCAACCTCCCATAAGCAAGGACATACAAATTGTACCTATGTTTAGCACCTAAAACCAAAGCCTGTTTGATTTCACACTAATAATGAATTGCAAGTTTATCTTACAGGTAACAGAAGTGGAGATAAGACAGAATCAGACATTCTTCCACCTACCCATGAACATCTACATAATTGATGGTTCCTTCTCTTTCTTATTATATTTTATGTAAAATGTAGATTTCTTGGGCCTCACAAGAATATCACCACTATTTCATCAGCCTTCCAGACCCCTTGCCTTTTTCCTTCTCTCTGTAATGCCTTTAAAATGCTGAAAGTTCCAACTTACCCTTTGGAAAAACAGCCACAGTCTTGTTTGTGTTTTTCTTGGGTACATCTTAAATATCTTGCTTAATAAACCTCCATTGATTGAGATTTTTGCCTCAGTCATTTATTTGGGTCAACAAACCTAAAACTGCTTTTAAAAAAATGAAGTCTTTAAAAAAATCAGTTGCATCGCTCAAACATATGCTGTTTTATTATTTGTTGTTCTTTTATATTTATTAATTTGCATTCCCAGTCTAACAGTACATTTCTTAAGAATAGTGTTATATTTCTGTATTTGTCACACTAACAAGCTAGAAGCTCAAAATAGGAAGCATAAAAATGTTCATTGATTCAACACAGACTCAACCATCAAATGTGAAATTGCCTTTTTCTCTTAATTGTTTTGGGGCATCTCCACATTTTTCCCTAAAGAGAGGAGAAAAAAAAATTCCAAAAGTTTGAGCATCAAAGAACAAATTAAATCTTCCAAAGGATCTGTGGCAAATGAACTAGGTAAGTGCTTATTTGCTACACGTTTTCTTGAGTGGGGACAAAACTTTTCCAGCAGCTATAAGGTATCATTTCTTTGCTCACTGGATAGTAGAATCACCTGCAGATCAGTGAATTGAAACTGTAGAATTCTACCAGAAAGAAATTCTGCTAAGCAAATGGATTCATGGATCGTGAAATGCATTTTTTTTTTCTCTGCAAAACTGGAGTTTACTTGTCACAGCAACACTTTGGGTCCCTATGCCTGATGATGAAAAACATGGCTTTATTGTTTCCTACACATTGTTGCATAACAGACCAGCAAATGACAAAACAGAGATAGATTGTCAAACATTGAAATCTAATTAAGAACTCAACACCAATATTGTTAGCCTTGAGTTTGTTTTATTTGCCACAGCCAACTATTGCCCTCATCTATGGTAAATAGGCTGTCTAATAAAAGGCTGTATGCAGTTGGAATTTCTTTGAAAAGTATAAGTAAAGTTACAGCACTCACCTCTCATAATGAATGTGTCTCCTATCCTAGAGGCCCGAAATCATCTATTGTTAGTTTGAACTCCAATTACTGTTATTATATGCACTATTAATTTGATAATGACCTGGTTTATATTACCTTGATATTTAAATATTTGGAATATATATATTTTCTTTCCAATGAAATTATACAGATTACAAACTTTTCTTTTACCAAAGGTTTACATGGTAATATCCATATGCTCTGTGGTCAATCAATATTTCCCAAGGAATCATAAGTAGGATACACCACAGTACCAAGTACTCTAACAACATATCTGTATTGCCTTAATTAACAAAAATTAACTTAGAATTTCTTTAGAATAGATTTCTATAAAATTACTTGATCATTTTGAGGATACATGTGTGAACTCCACACAAAGGTTGTAAGAGTAATATGTTTATAAAAAAATGTAGACCCTAAGTACAAATTTGTTGCTGACATCTGATGCTGATGTATCTGTAGAAGTCATATAATATGCAAGAAAGAGGCAAAGGGCTAAAAGTGATTGGGTCCCCACAGGATTCTCTACCCCTTCCTTCTGTTGAGCATGTCCTTGTATCAAGCAGGTTCCTGAGAGTGTTGTGTACCAGTGGCATCCAAGGAACCTGGCTAGGTACATGGTGTGGTACCCACTGGGCACTGCCAAGTTGTGCCTGCACAAAGCTGGTCAGAGCCTCCACAGGGCTGGTTGTTGCAAGAGTGGTCTAAGTAAGACATGGAGCTGAGAAGATTTGACACACCATTGAAGAAGTGGCCAATACCCCTCAATTCAGCTTTTCTTACTTGTATTTATAGTATTTGTCTAGATATATGATTCAATAACTTAAACATAGACTCCTATGAAGCAAAAAGTGAGGCTTCCTCAACATTTATCTCCAATGTCAGACATAGTGCCTACCTCACAGACATAACTATATAGAAGGATAAGATGCAATTCACCCTATTTCAGATTTGCTGAGACCCCATGGGCTTAGACCAAAACAGTGAGTGACAAGAGCTTCAACCTTCCAAAGCACAGTGCCAGGCCTCCTGTGCAAACCATGCTCAGAGAATCTGAACATGCCTCTCATACATGCAGCACTCCCTACATGTGAATGACCTCCAGTCTCCTCTAGGAGAGAATCAGTCTTTGGAGTGAGTTGTTGAAGAGCTGAGGGGAAGTGGTGGAACTGCTTTGCCTTCCCTCCAAGAGAAAAGAGAGGAGAGGAGCTTTTAAAAAAAAGCCATCTTAAGTGTGTGTCCTGTAGAGCTTGGAGGAACCTGAGGTTTGGAACCTAATACATGCCTGATAATCACAAAACAGGTGGTGCATTGTCACTATCACCCACCTGGCCAAAGAGGAAAGAATTAGCGGGCTGCCCTAGGACCAAACTGTACTTTACAGATGGCAAGGCAAGAATGCATGCTATTTTTTTCCCCAAGAGAGCTAAATGGAATCTGGGAAGGGCTTTGGCATTTGCATAGGGAAAATCCACTATTTCTCTCTATATACTCACAGAACATTTTACTTCTAACACCAGATGTGTGGGTATTTTTTTCACACCCTAAGCAATTCTCCAATTCTACAGACATCAAATTAGTGTCCTACCATTTAATGCAATTCTGACACTGTCTACCTGGAGTTAGCATCAGAGCCCACAAATTAAAGGGCTCAGACTCACAAGACTGCCCCCACTTCAGATGCCAATTTCAAGTTCAGGCTTCTCACACTTCTGAACAGTCAACTATAAATCAGAAGTCTCTAAAACTCTTTCTTGGATTTGATAATTTGCTACAATGTCTTACAGAACTCAGGGAAACGTTATACATACTTGTTAGATTACTGGCTTACTACAAAGAACACAACTCAGGAATGCCAGATGGAAGAGATGCATAGGGCAACGTATGGGGAGTTGAAGCACTTCAGAGCTTCCATGCCTTCTCCAGGCCTGCCACCCTCCAGGCACGTCCACATATTCACAACCAGAAGCTCTCCAAACCCCCTCCTTATGGGTTTTATGGAGGCTTCATTACATAGGCATGTTTGCTTGAATCATTGGCCACTGATAATTAACTCAACCTCCAACCCTTTTCCCTTCCTGGAGGTCAAGCTGTGCAGGTGAAGTCCCAACCCTCTAATCACATGGTTGGTTCCTCTGGCACCCAGCCCGCATCCTCAGGCTATCCAGGAGCCCCAGCCACTAGTCATCTCATTAGCATACAAAAAGATATATCGCTTAGAGATTCCAAATATTCAATCCATGGGCAGTGAGGGGGAGAAGGAAAACTCCCCCTTCACCCCAGGAAGGTTCACTGAAAGACCAATTCAAAATAAGGCAGATTAATAAGAGAAAGAGATTACAAATTTACTTACTGTGGACATGGGGAGAATCACAGAGTGGATACCCAGTGGGGTCCAGAAGTTTAAATACTCTCATTTTAGAGGAGAGGGGGAGATGAGGAATATAGGTCAGTCTGTGAAGTGGCAATAAATGGTTATGAGGGAGAATGAATAGATACCTGGGAGGATGAATGGATGAGGGAAAACAGATTGACTTGAAAATGATTCTCTTTGGAAACTAAATTAACCTGAGAGACAAGTATTATCTTAAAATGGTTTGGGCCAGATCTGGTTGCATTCTTGATCTTCTTTCCTACAATATATTTAGGTAACAGGGAGGGGAAGGAAAGGCAATTGTTCTTTTTGATGGTTCCATCTGGTTTTATGCAGATAAAGGGAAAGCCCTTTCAAACACCTGTTGATCTCTAAGGACCTTTAATTCAAAATACTCTCTATGCCAGCAAGTCATGTTTCGAGGTGAAATTTCCTCAGCTTCTTCAGCAGGAAACCCCTGGTCTACAGATACATAGGGATTGAATGGGCCATGGGGGGAAATGTTTTCTGCTGCCACTATTAGAATGCCTCAATAATCATTTGATGACTGCATAAATAAATTAATTAAGTCACAGTTAAAGATTTCTGGTATTGTCAACACGGAAATCATTGAAGCCAGATTCTCATAAAATTCAGTCAGAAATTTCTATAAAATTGCTACCTTAACTGGAATGCTTATCAACCTGGTAGCCAAGAAGACATCATGCTTTCATAGAGCCAAAATTAAATGAATGAACTTTATTAATTCAGAGGTAGTATATCTCAAAGTGTGAAATATGGGAAACACAGGCACATTATGTATTTATTCTGTCTTTTCCTACAAAATCCTTTGATTTAAGAAGCTCCAGTAAGAACCGATACAGGGAAGTAAAATTTGTAGAGAAAGCATTATGAAATCTAAGCATTTTTTTATGATTTTATGAAGAAAAGATTTA
This sequence comes from Varecia variegata, assembly GCA_028533085.1. Lineage (NCBI taxonomy): Eukaryota > Metazoa > Chordata > Mammalia > Primates > Lemuridae > Varecia > Varecia variegata. Next base: position 703 of record JAQIFY010005887.1, on the reverse strand, counting down.
CAAATTGAGATAAAGTTAGAGGAATAATAAAACAAAGTTGAAAATATTAAGTAGTTGAAATTAAAGACAAACTAAAGAGGAGAGAAAAATAAATTTGGAGAAAAAATGGTATGCCAATTATTTTGCCATATTTTATTCCACAGTTTTAGTTTCTGTTTTGACTGAAACTTGCCTATTCCTTCTGCCATATCTCATGGAATCCATTTGATTTCTTACCCCTAAAAAGGTCAGTAACTCATTCTCTCAACTTGTCATTTTATTTACTGTGTTGACTAATGAATATTCATTCAAACATCTGTTGCAGGATTTGTCATGTAACAAGAATAAAATTATTCATATATAAGTATTCCTTGCTTTTCCTATACCTTTACTTCTTGCTCCCTTTCTAAGAAGGATAACTTCTGATCAGTTCCTGGATTATCTTTTGTAGTGTAGGCTTTTGTAATAGGCTGAATTTCTTAAGAAATGTGTTTAGGGGCTGGTTATATTTCTCCACTGTCCCTCCCAGTTGGAAACATCACATGAGGCTTCTGAGAGGCAAGAGTCACATTTATTTCATGGAAAAATGGTTTAAGTGAATAGAAGACCAGAATGGCAGCATGGGCAAAAGAGAGGGAGAGAATTTCAACAATCACCAAGACAAAGTACTTCTGGCTTTCAGTAAAGGGAGAGTTGGGTTTTGGAGGGAATCTGAGAGTAAGGG
>JAQIFY010005886.1:0-10718 GCA_028533085.1 Varecia variegata | reverse complement strand
GGACGTTATTTGTGTAGTTTTCTCTCTGCTAAGAGTATATATGACTTCTCCTGAATTGGAGGAAAAACTATATTTTAGCTGAATTATTCCCTCTCATACCTTCCTGATAATAGTAGGTAGTATTTATGGAGCTTGTATTACTTGCGTGGATTATCTCATTTAATTATCTAACAACTCTGGGGTAGGTACTATTATCCTCACTTTACAGATGAGGAAACCGAGGCACAGATAGATTAAACAGCTCATCCAAACCTGATAAATTTACTTGTTGCTCAAATGCCTCATTTACGATCTTAACTAAGGAATGACCTTTAATAGCTCTATGATGGATGCCAAAATGTTTCATCCCCTGGTGTCCCCCCACCATCACCCACCCACACACCCCAATTCTGCTTTGGCCTCATGGCAGTGCTCATTCTGGGAACCTAACCCTGAGTGACTCCTTCAGGGGTCCTGGGCGTCCTGCTTAGGGTGGGGGCCCGCTGGGCAGGAAGGGCAGGCAAGGTGCAGTGTGAGAACAGAGGGGATCAGAGACCAGGGAGGGGTGTCAACAGCACCCCCCACCTGTGCCCACAGGGCCCTCCCGTAGCTCTCTCCCACCCTTTCCGGCCTCTTTCCAAGGTCTCTGCCCATCCGTTGGCTTGCTGGATGTATCCATGGCTGTGGGGACCCAACCTCTCCCTGCCACTGACCAGCTAGGACGTTTAGCCAGCCAGCAGCCCTGCTCTCCACAGAGATTTGTCCCCAAACAACCTCGCAGGCTGGGATGAGGATCCAGTGGGATGGATGGTGGGAAAGCACCTTGTAAACTGAGCTGTAACCTAAGGATGCCAGTTACAGAGGCCTTAGAAGTCCGTGTTAAACAGACGAGGGTAGTTGGCATCACGCTGTACGGATGCCACTTTTTAAAATGCTATTCAGACTCAATTAGGCCTCAGTATAGATGTGAACTGTTTGTGAGCAGGGCTGCACGGATCTCAGGCATAGTAGCTTACACAGCTTTTAATGCCTCGAAGATGTAACATGGTATAGAGATGCTGGTTACAGCACTCCAAGGTGTTGGTTATTATTAGAACAGGACTGGGCGATAGGTGTCATTATAATGCTATACAGAAGTGTGCTCTGCAGTCTGGTTGCTCAAGCACTGTACAGACACTCGCTGTTGGTCCAGCCCTCTTTCTGCAGAGGTCTGTGTAGCCGTAGCTTCCTACACCTGAGAGCTGTGCCTCAAGATTCCAGCCTCCTTCCGGCCCGTGTGTTACAGAAATCCCGCTACGAGACCTACGTGCAGCTGCTGGTGGCCCGCCTGCGCTGCCCCTCCGATGCCCTGGACCTGTGGGAGGAGCAGCTGGGGAGGGAAGCTGGAGGCATGCGGGAGCCCAAGCTCAGCCTGAAGAAATCCCACTCCAGCCCGTCCCTGCACCAGGATGAGGCCCCCACCACCGCCAAGGTGAAGCGCAACATCTCAGAGCGCAGAACCTACCGGAAGATCATCCCCAAGCGGAACCGCAATCAGCTGTGAAGCTGGCGTCCCTCACAGACACTGGCCCCTGCTCTGGTGTAGACTTGAGATGAACCTCTGTGTGTGGGGGGGCACTTATTTCAGTGGGTCCATGACTAGGGATGAGCCAGCTCCCTTCCCTTCTGAAGAACAACCCTTATTTCCCTGGGGTCCCCTGTGGTCCTCATATCCACCCCCAAGGGAAGAGGGAGGTCGAGAACTTGGCTCTACTCCCAGAGTTTGTCCCATGTCACCCTCCATCGCCCAGAATCTGGAGTGGCCTCATTTCCTGGGCCTGGTGGCACTCAGCACTTGTTTGAGAATCAGAACTCATGTGCTGTGGATCTGGCTTCTGGGAGAGAGCTTGGGGCAGCAGAGGCATCTGGGCAGCCTGGCCAGGGGAGCCACAGCCCTGAGGATGATCTCGCTCTGGGAAATAGGTGACCTGCTGGAGGAGTTCCCGGGAGAGCGGGTCAGGGACTCCTGGGAGATCCCAAGCAGCCTCCTGTGACCTAGGGAGTAGGGTTGCTGAGGCCCTGCCCACCAAGGGGACTGCCTTCTGGGCAGGGACCTCTGCAGGCTTCAAGGGCCCCGTGAGGCTGTGGGGCCCGAGCCTTTGTCCCCTGTAATCATCCATGCGCGGGGAGGCAGATGAGAGCCTCACACGCCCAACTGCTGATCAGTAGAGCACAACCGAGGGCGTGAGCAAGAGCCGGGAGGCATGGGGGCCTCGGAGCTCTGTGGAGAACCCTGGAGCCCTGGGAACAAGGAGCCTTTGTTTCCCCAGAGCAGGGAAGGAGGTTCTCCAGGTTCAGACCGCTGGAGAGTGTGGAGAGGTAAAAGAAGGTGACAGTTCCCCCTTGGCAGTCTGTGGGCAGGAGGCACAGCTGCAGGGAGTTGTGAGGGGTGGGATGGGAGCTGGAGACCAGGGGAGGCCTAGGTCAGGCTCGGGAGACCCCTCATGTGCCCCTTCCTGCCCACCCCTGAAAGCTTCCTTCCTGAGGGGTGCCGGGACCCCTCGTCCACCCCGGGCCAGCTCACAGGGGCTCTGCTGCTCTCCCCTGGGAAACCCCTCCCCCTGCCCTCTGGCTGCCTCCCAGCTGGGCCTGCTCTTTGGGGGAGGTTCCGGAGACTCAGGGGTGTGGGGCTCTGCCTGTGGGAAGGAGGCTGGGCTGGAGGGAGCAGCCACCATTGTCTCTGTTCAGCCAAGTGTGCCAGTAGGCAGTGCGCCAAGAGGGGGCCTCGCTGCTGCCCGCTGCCACTGCCTGTCGCTGACGCACTGCCTCTCCGGCCTTCCTGCTGGGCCACCCTCCTCCCTCCTCATGCTGTGATCAGCCTGGGGCCTGGAACTCCACCGAGTGGGGCTGGCCCGTGGGGGTCTCTGGCCACGGGGATAAATATAGGCCAAAAAAGAAGGAGGTGAGTGTGAGTGTGTGAGGAAGGGAGGTCAGCGTGGAGGCTGCATGCCCCTCGCCCCGCGTGTATCTTCGTGTGTATGCAGGAGTCACTGTTACAGCTGCCAAAGCTGGAGGGGACCTCAGCATCATATATTCGTCCACTCATTCATTCATTTCACAAATAATACTGAACAATTTTTATGGGCCAGCACTGGGGGACTCACAAATGAGTTAAACATGTCCCTGACAGTCCTGCCCACTGGTTCCAAGCTGTCAGTACGGAGACAGATTTTATGTGGCTGGGGTAGCATGCTGAAAGACATGATCCCACCCCACACCCGGGGATCGGATTCAGTGGGCCTGAGTCGAGGGTGGATGTATGTGCTTCAAGCTCCTTGGACAACTCTGACACATGGTAGCAGTTAACAGCCACGGTCAGGTCCAGTTGTCTTGTTTGATCGAGGTGGGGTCCTAGCATCCCGTGGACCATGCTTACAAGCCAAATGACCTTGAGTGGGTTATTTGACCTCACTGGACATGTGTCCTTATTATACCGGAATAAAAGGTGGCAGTTCGTCTGCATGTATGTGTGACACTTCGATGCTACTATGCTCGTGTAGAACCGGCACCTCCCTTTCACCTGGGCAGGTGGAGCCTTCAGACCAGGCGAAGGTGGCTGCCTGGCCTCACCCAGTCGGTGCTGCCCGGCACCTCTACCCGTGGGGCTGGGGCGTGGAGACGGCTGTGGGCTGCAGTTGTGACGTGCGGCCGCTAGGGGGAGGGCTTTAGCTTTCTAGCTCCTACTGCTCGGGTGTCTGTCCGGCTGCAGAGCTGTGCTCATGGAAGGGCAGGGAAGTTATTCCATGTGCCCCTGTGCCATCATGAGAACTGGGGCCTTCAGCTTCCCGAAACCCACAGTGCCCTGGGCCAGGACTCCTACCATCTGGGAAGCCTCTCCCAAGCGAAGGGGTGGGACTCTGGCACCTTCCTGCAGCCTTGCCCAGACAGCCCAGAGCCCCGGATGGTGGTGTTCCAGGTGGCCCACGAAAGTGAAAGCTGGGGGCCCCCAGCCCCCGCCCTGGATATGGGACAGATCAAACCATCACAGGCCTGCGCCTGAGCTTGTCTCCACCGCACCCTCCTTTCCCATCTGCGTGGCGGGTCAGTCCTTCTCTTTGCAGGAGAAGGCGGTGGGCAGAGGTGCTTGGTGATGTGCTCTGGCTCCAAGAGGGTGGTTGGAGTTTGGCTTCAGCCCTTCCTTTCCCATCTAGGCCTATTGTGACCCAGGATGACATCCCTAATGTGACCTCTCCCCACTCTCTCACCATCTCTGCTGATGACAGTCATTTGTTTGTTGTTCTCTGAGGCCGGGATTCTTTCCTTTGGAGGCTCAGTGTCTCCTGCAGATGGAGACACAGGGTTGGTGGGGGTTGAACAGAGCTGGGCTGGAGGGTCAGAGTGAGAGTGGGCTGAGACCAAATTATACGGGGTCTTCAATGCAGCCAAGGAGTGTGCCTTTCTGCAAATGTGCAGTGCAGTTTTTAGGCAGAAGAGTGACAGGCTCAGAGCCTGGGAGACAGCCTGAGAGCTTTATGATGAGATGACTTGAATAAGTAAGGCCAATGGGTAGGGTTAGAGTATGTCCTGGAAATGCACTGTGCTATTTGTGCAACTTTTATGTAAATCCGAAAAAAATATTTCAAAATAAAAAATGAAAAAAAAAAAAGAATACAATGGCCTGGGATCTTGGGAAAACCTGGCTACAGCTGGGCCTTCCTCCTCCCTTGCCTTCCTGCTGTACCCGCACAGGCACAGGTGCTCACAGGTTCCCAAGTGGCTCTTCTCTCTAATGGCTCCTGCCCACTAGCCCCTCTGCCAACACCTTTGTCCCCAGCTCTTCTGGGTACCCACACCCCTCACCATCTAGCCACACTCCCTTCCTCTTCCCTCCTGCGGAGGAGGAGAGGTTCTCTGCCTGCCATGGGCCTCTCTCCCTCTGGGGTCCCCTCAGGAGTCTCTGGGCCCACTCTTTACCCCCTCCATTGTCTTGCCTCACAAACATCTTCAAGGAAGGCCATCTCGTGGATAAAGAAAATAAAAGCCCATATTAGACTCTGCTGCTTCCCGCCTTCGTGTGATGAACTCACGGGATGCGTGGGCTTTGCCAGCTGTTTTCCTCCCTCACCTGCTTCCCATTCGTACCTGGCTCCCATTCACACCTTGCAAATTGGCTTCCACCCCACGCCTTCCTGCAACACCACCCTGAGGGCCATTGATGCCCTTCAACCATCAAATCCTATGTCTTCTCAGCCTTCACCCCACCTCACCTCTCAGCGACCTTTGGCCTTGCTGGCCACATGGCCTGCCAGCCCCTGCACCAAAGCCCAGCTGATCTGGCCCCTGTGGCCAGGCCCTGGGGTTCGACTGCTTGGGATTGAGTCCCGGCTGTACCTTTCCTAGCTGTCTGACCATGGCCCAGTTATTTAGGCTCTTGTGCTGTTTGCTTCTCTATAAAATGGGGATAATAACACTGCTTATGTCATAGGATCCTCGTGAGGACTGAGTGAAATTATGCACGTAAGCACCTCAGAACAATGCCTGGCACAGAAGGAAAGCCTGGTGAGGTTAGCTATTAGCACACAGCCTGCCAGACTTACCCCATGCACCCTCCCCTCTTCTGGGCTCCAGCTTGAGTCCTGCCCTCAAACATGCCATCCTGCTTTGATGCTGGGCCTCTGCACTTGGCTCTCCCTCGCCCTGGACCTTGCAAGTAACAAATCTTAGCTCAAATGGGCATTAGCAGAGATTTATCTGATCACTGGATAATCTGTGTCCAAGTCAGATGAGATTTCGCTTAGGGCTCCACACTGACCAGGGCCCCTTTTTTCTGTAGCTCCTCTGAGGCTCCTTCTCCCAGGCCCAAGAGGCAGGAGCAACCCTCATGGTACCAAGATGGCCCCAGTAGCTCCCAAGATCCCTCTTCTTGGTACAAATCTAGCAGATAGAGATAGAGACTGTTAGCTTCCTGGAAATTTCAAACTCAATTCTAGGAATAGAGTCTCCTTGAGCAGCCTGCCTTGGGCCATGTGCCCATATCTGAGCTAATTACTAGTAATCAGAGCCCACCTTTGACGACGGTGGGGCTGAAGCCGATATCGCCCAAAGCATAGGGACCAGGACCAGCTGCTGAGAAATTCTGAGACCTACAAGGACAGATGAGGAGGAACAGATGACGGGGAGAAAACTGGCTAATATTTAGATGACATAGACTCTACACAGCCTTCCTTGGGTCTTCCTCCCCCACATACTCTCTGTCACATCAAACTCTAACTTTCTCCTCCTCTCCCCTCCCCTCCCTTCCCTTCTCCTCTCTGCTCCAAGAGCCACATCAACTCCCCAAGCGCAGGAACCGGGATTGTGGGTTTCCATTGCATCCCCAGGACCTGATTAAACTTCGTCCTCCCAGGGCCTGCAGCACTGCGCGCTCTCCTGGCTCTTCTACTTTCTTGCAGTTTCTTTTTCCGTCTTTTCTGCTACTCCTTCTTGCTCTTCCCACCCCTAAACTCAGGTCTTTCCACAATGTGTAGCCTCAGCCTCAGAGCTGGCCGCCTATTGGGCTTTTGGGATAGCTTCTGGTTGAAGTATCCAAATCGAAGCCTCAGCCCTGACCGCTGTTCTGAATTTCAGACCTGGGCTTCTGTCTGTAAGATGTGGTCCCTCAATAGATCTTCCTGGAAATTGTACTGTTCTGTACAGGGTTACTTATTACCTGTAAGACCCAACTTAGTGTCATCTCCCCAAAACTAGTCCTCTCCTGACTGCCCTGTTTTTATGAATGATTCTGCAATGATTGGTCCGTTGCTCTGAAAGACAACATACCAGGATACATAAAGAGATTTGACCCAGATGGGCCTTTGCCTCACCTTTGGTATCAGGATAGAAGCTTCTGGTTTTCTGATCTCTTTGTCCTTATCTGTGGCGTGACACAGGGTCAGGAGGAGGTACGTGGATGGAGCAGGGACACCTCCCTCGTTCAGGGTTGCTGAGCAGTCTGGCCCATGCCTCCCAGACCCTCCCCACTACGGGTCTGCATTCACTGCCCTGACCCTGGGTTGGACCAAGCTTGGAATCTGGACATCAGCTACTAGTATTTCTTCTGAGACTGTGGTCTCACTGTGGGCTAATCTGTGGTCCAAAACCCACCCGAAAGAAGTACCGATGCCAAAGGGAGAGTTGAAGGATACAGAGTGCTCCTTTGCTCAAGATTTTCTGAATTTCAGTGCTCTAACTGATCAGCTCTCCCTGCAGGACGCTGCCTGAGAGCCCTGGGAAGCTGGACCTGAATTTGCTGCTGTGTTTTTGAGGGCATTATCCATCTTTAGTCTCCTTTGTTGGGGCCAAGGTGAGTAATTTCCTTTACAGCCAAGTGCTAGGAAAAGTGCCGCTTCTCCTGAGAGCTGGCACGTTGTCTTCTTGTGAGCGAGAGCCACGTATGTGACCACGATGGCTCTTCCACTCGACCACCAAGAGACAGAGGCCAATTTCCAGCTCGACTCTGGGGCTGCTTGGGGCCCACTCTACCACCCACGGCCTGTCTTCTGTGGTCCTGATGGTTTCTCTTTTATTTGTAGTTTACTCGTTTATTGCATGCATTTCCTATGAGCTGTCTCAAATCCTCCTGGAACAAGGTGGGGACTACATTAGTATTTAAAATAAAATAAACAAAATGTCAGTGTGTGTGTGTGTTTTAGGTTGGAAATTCCTTAAGGGCAGGGACCATGTCTGTTTATATAGCACCTGGCACAGTGTCAAATTGAGGCTTAACAAATGAATTTTGATGAAGAGCAGAAAGAAGCTGCAGAGACTTGGGCCTCATCCTCCAGCTGACAGTCAGCCAGACCCCCTTTGGCCAGGGGTCCCCTTCCTCATGCCTCGCACATCCTCACCCCCTTCCTGACTGTGCAGGCTCACCCCTCTTAACCAGCGTGACTCACACTCTCCCACCTGCAAGCAACAGCCACAGCTGCTCAGAGCTTCACCCCCAAACACCCACCCACCTTTCCACCCCCTTCCCGCCGCCCACAAGCCCCTCCCAGGCTGGGCAGCCACGCGTGGTGCTTGGAAATGCCACCGGCCTTTGAAGCATTTGAGGTGCTGTCCCCACGCGTGCCTTGGCCCCGTGGGGGCCTCCAGCCAGGCAGGGACCTGGCAGAGGGAGGGAGAGGATAAGCCGCTTCAAAACTCCAGATGCAGCAGTTAAAAAGAGGACAGAGGCAATGATCCTTCAAATTGCCACATCTGTATAATCTGCCTTTTATTTTCTGCTTCATGAAGTTTTATTTCCTATTATTTATTCACCTCCCCGCCCTCCCCTCCCCTGCCTCCGCTCCTCCTTAGCAGGCGACATGCTCAGATGGGCCCTGAGCCTTGGCCTGGGTCTGGGCCCACCCCCAGCACCTCCCTCCCCAGGATGGCTGTGGGAGGAGGCACCTGCTTCCCCTCCTCTGATGCCCTCTCTTCTTCCCTCCCTTGGGCATTTGGGGACTGCAACCCCCATCATTGTGTTTCAGCCCCTAAATCCCCTCCCTCCGTCCTCTAAGTGAGAGCTCTGAGAAAATGCATATGGCGGAGGGAATCCTGGAGGTGAGACCTGCCCCCAAGGCCTGGATTACTGTCACCACCACCAAGAGTCCTAGAACTCACAGCCAGGTGATGTCCCCACCTCCAGGCACCCGCCCCTCTCCTTCCCTGAGCTTTTCATTTCCCACTGTCTCCACTGAGGAGCTTCTCTTCCTCTATGCCCTCCAGTCCTGGGGCCTGGGGTCAGGGAGCTGGGCTGGCCCTCCCTGGGTGCAGGGGACCACGGAGATGGGAAGGAGGGGACCAGCCAAGCCTCGCAGGGAGGGGTAGCTGTTGATCTGTCTTCAGGCCCTGGGCACTCACCGCCCCCCTTCTCCACCCAGGTGTAGGAACAAAGCAGCAGCTCAGAGAGACACCCAGGCCTTCCACTCTATGCTCCCATCCAGTTAGCCAGGGCTGGGGCAAGACTGGAAGGTGGGACGACTGGAATACGGGGGAGGGGGTGTCTGAGTCTTCCTTGTCCAGCACCCTCCTTGCTCCTCCACGAGCACAGGAGAGCAGCCAGTGGCCGTTCCCCAGAAAGAGAGGTGGGACTTTGAGGCCTCAGGTTCAGGGTTTGCAGTTGGGGTTCCCAGCAGTTGGAGAAGGGAGGGACGCCAGAGAAAGGCCTGGATGGGCATGAGGGACTTGGCAACTATCATCTGACACCCAGCAGTACTCTATGTGCAGCTCTCTTATGGCCTTCCTTTTTCTCCTATCTTGCTCTACAGTTTTATACAATCTCATCGCTAAGCTCTGAGTTGGGTTTTATTTATTTACTTTTTTTGGAGGGGGGTGTCCTATCTGGTTCCTTCTTGTTTTCTCCAAAGTGCCTACCAAAAGGAATGGCTCACAGCAGGTGGTGGTGAAAGACTTCTGAATGAATGAGTCAGTTACCGGGAGGGCTATGGCAGAATCCTCAGGCCCAGCCTGTGTTAACCGTGGCTAGCTAGTCCCCCTCTGGTATCTGCCCCATCCTGGAATCCTTCCGGGGCCTGGCTTTAGTTGCGGCAAGGCAAGCTGAGTCAGGACCCCAGCTCCTGTTCGGGTGAGTGGGACACTAGAAGCCACCCCCACCCCCCCCCAGACACAGCTCAGATTCCAAATATGGAAATACGGTGTTTGCCTGATGGAAAATTACTGGGGAATCTGGGAGAGAGAGGGCTTCATACCTAAGCCAGTCAGATGAGGCCCTACTGCTTTCCACTGGCCCAGGTCACTACCGTGCCACAGTGTTAGAGCTGGACGTCACTCTGGCACAAGCCACACATTTTACAGTTGAGGAAACTGACAAGGAGTCCCCTGGCATCGCCAACAGGAAGGTGACAGAAACCAGGTCACAGCCCTGCACTCCAGGCCTGGGCTCGTTCAGCAACATCACGCATCACTTGGCCACTCTCTTCCAAAGGGGGAAACAAAGCTGATGGCCGGGAGCTCGTTATTATGACAATAACTGCAGGCTCTCACGACACCCACAAACTCGGAATGACAGAGAGGCCCCTTCCCCCAGCATCAGCAAAGAGGGCAGTTCCAGGGAAGAAAGGGCTACACTTGTACAGGTAGAAACCTCCATCACCTTCAGGACCACGCAGAGCTAGCGAGTTAGACCTCACCCCTCCCGTCTTTCTTCCTCCTTTGCTCTTTCTCTTCCTTCCTTCCTTTGGAAGGGAAATGGGTTTCCATTCTGACCATGCTCATCTATTCTACGGACAATTTCTTTCCTGCTGTAGTTAAGCCTTCGGGGTGCTCTCATCTCATCTCCCCTGGGGACATATGTGGGGGACCCAACGTGGCCCACAGCTGGGAGGCTGCCCCTGGGTCTCCGCAGGAGCAGGGTCAGGGAATGATGTGACTGAGGTAGGAGAAGAGGGGCCTGGATGGTGGGCTCCTGATCTGGGCTTCTAGCAAGGCCTGTGGCTGTCGTGTAAGCTCCTTACCAGGGCCCCCATCTCCACCACAAAAGCAAACAAAATAATAATAATAAAAAAGCTGTATTTGCAGATGAACATGTCTCTCAGTTAGGGCTGCTGCTAGAGTTTGGGCAGCAGGTGTGGGTGTGTGTGTGTCTGTGTGGTTGTGTGCAGGCACGTGGGCTTGGGCTTCTGGAACTTGCAGGAGTGCGTTGGCTGGGGGGTGCCTTGGCTGAGGGGCACCCTGGCTGGGGGGTGCCATGGCTAGAGGAGGGTGCCATGGCTAGGGAG
>JAQIFY010005885.1:0-10719 GCA_028533085.1 Varecia variegata | reverse complement strand
TGTAGCATAATCCCAGCATTAAAAATTTTTATGAAGACCTTTCAAATAATTAAGCTATGAATGTTATCTGTATAGTTTCCAAAATTGAAGAGAAGTTAATTGAGTGACATATTACCATGTTTCTCTTTAACTTTATGCCTTAAATAACTGAAGGTTTTAAAACTCAAATGTGAAATATATAAGCATATATTTGCTATGCCTTTTAAACCTGCTTTTTAAAAAATGATCTAGATAATAGCTTAATAGAATTTAGAGACAAAAAATATCTATTCTTACCAATCATGTTATAATCTGTAAATAAAATAGCTTATATTTCCTTTAGAAGCTTTTTATAAGTTTGAGAAATACAATAACTCTGACTAATACAACAGAAATTAAAAGAAGAAAGTAGCTCAATTGCTGAGGAGATTTGCTTTAACAGATTTAGTCACCAATTCACATTGAAAATGTCAGCCTAGAATAAGTTCACAAATGTTTATGTAATATAATATAAGCTAACGAACACTGATTTCTCTGCAGTGCTTGATCTTAATGTTCAGACTCACCTTCACCCATGTTTCACCCACAATGATTAAACATCCCTACAAAGGGAATCAACATTCTTGTGTATTTTTATTTAATCATGGGCAATTTATTTTACTGATAATGTACTAAAAGTTTGCAAATCTAAAGAATAAATTCCTCTGGGCACTCATTTACTCTTCAGAAACTAACTAGCAATGAGCTAAACAAATATGAACACCTTGATAGCAGAGATTTTGCTAATTTAAGTAAAAATGTATGAATTTAAGCTCAGTTTTTATTTAAAGATAACAAAGAAATAATAGTATAGATACCGAATTAGATGTATTAAATCTGCTTTTTGATGTTGTTAAAAAATATAAGCTTATTCCCATACATAACTAAATTTGAAGTATTATATAATTATTATTTTATAATAAAAATAAATTGCAATGTTCACAAAAGTTATTTGACTATTTATTAACATGCACAATATTTTCAAGAATGTCCTTATTTTTATGTTTTGATATATTCATTATATTTGGTATTGAATGTTTTATTCAATGATGTACAAATCAAAATTCTACCATGAACTACATCATTGAATAATTTCAAGATGGTCTGGGTTTTCAAAGCTCAATAGCTTTTCTATTATGTCAATGTCTAACTAAAAATTGAGAATTATATACAGCTACCTGTCTCTTGTGACTAATTCCTGATAAATGATGGCAGAAGTAAGAGTATTACTCGATCCTAGCTAACCCAATCCCATTAGACTCATATTTTGCAGGTATGGGTGAACAAGGAATAAGTATCTGAACAAATATACTTTCCTTAATCTCCAAAACCTTGCTCAAAACCTTTGCAGAGAATTTGAGGTCCAGTTATCATTTTTAGAGGAAATAGTTGGGAATGGGTAAAGTTAATGAGTTCTATGTAACCAGAGAAGTTGTGGTTTAAAAGGAAAAAGTAAGGCTTGATTTGGAATTTCAACCCTCATCCAAAAAAGCTATATATGGCTTAAATTTCAACACTATAGGATTTTTGACTTTCACAGTTTTTCTTCTAACTTCAGTCTTCAAAAGTGACCTATTCACTTATTCTAAAGTAGCTATAGCAGAAATAGGAGCTCATCCCTACCTTCATTTTTCAAATGATAAGCTGTATATTAATTTTCTGTGGCTGCTGTAAAAAAATTTATCTCAAACCTAGTGGTTTAAAAGATACAAATTTATTATCTTAACGGTTGAAGAGGTCAGAAGTCTGAAATCGGTCTTACTGCACAAAGATCAAGGTGTTTGGCAGGGCTATGTTCCTTTCAGGAGACTCTAGGAGAAAATCAGTTTTCTTGTTTTTTCCATTTTCTAGAGGTCACCCACATTCCTTATTGTTGTTCTTCAAAGCCAGTAACATTGCATTTCTCTGATGTTGACCCTTGGGGTTATATTGGGCTCACCCTATTTAATCTGACATAATGTAGACTAGTGTGCTTATATCTTCATTTGATTAGCAACCTTAATTCCTTTGCAGATTATCTTTCCTTTAATAGGAACCTAATATATTCAGAGGTTCTGGGCTTTAGTATATGAATTTGGGGGGGTATTATACAGCCTACCCCAGAAACCAAGGCTTATTTTTATTCCAGTCTTTAGTCTTGCTTATTTATAAAACGTTTACTAATACAAAATGAAAAAGGATCTTTTCAATACAAAATCCAAAGGATATTTTCTAATACAAAATAAAAGGATCTTTATTTTAGCTAATGTAATTGATTTTCTTATTCAGTCCGCATGTATTGTAAATATTTTATTTGCTTTTTAACAATCAAAAATTTAAGCATATGCTTTCCTTTTCCTTATGAAAGTTATAAATAATAATATTCTTTAAGAAATTTCCTCACCAACCTACTTTACTAGCTATCTGTATAAACCTCCTAATTCTATCATTATTATTAGTTTATCAATTTGTGAGTTTTGTTGATTTCCTTTGTTTAGAAGATTGTATGTATTCCTTTGGCTGTTCCCTGAGTCAGAGGAAGAAGAAAGCTATCCTGAGTAATTTTAGCCTTTATTTTTCCTTAAGGTAAAAACAATACTTGTCATTATATAAACTAAAAACAGAGTATGAGTTAGTGTGTACTGCTATGGTGGTAGTTGATAAATTTGGAAGAGATCCAAAAAGTTTATTTTAAGACATAGTTACATTGGGGTTACTCTGCTAATGAAACCATCAGTGTTATGTGATGTTGGGGTTATTCTGTTAATGAAACTATGCCTACAAGGTGAAAGCATGACTTTAAAATGTGAGACTGCAGGCACAGTATACTCTTGACAACTTTCATAAACTTGGGAGTGCCCGCTCTATCTAAAGGTAATAGTTTTTACTCTGTTATTGTCACTGGGAATTCTAGCTTAATATTGCCAGGTTTTCTGACTTATCAAGAAGAGGCAGAAAACTACATTTTTTAAATGTGGAATCTCCAAACAATAAAAGTGTTCAACTAATTTAAAATAATGTTTAGGCCCATTAAAACAAGCACACGGTCATGTCTGGTCATAGAGAACTATTATTAGGAGTGCATAGATCCATGATGTTTTACATTTTAAGCACTAGACCATTCCTGTTAATAAAATGTGAAGGTTGCATTAACTCTTATAGCAAATTTTCCTGTCCTTCTGTGAGCTATCACTTTGTACAGTAATAATATTATTTCATAAAATGTATAATATAATTTAATAAAATCAAAAGCAATCAATCAACGCTTATGTGCACACATGGAAGTAAAACTCAAGAAAAATCAAGTAGGTGGGAGGGGGAGGAGGGGATGGGTAAATTCACACTTAATGGGCACAATGTACACTAACTGGGTGAAGGGCACACTTACAACTTTGACTCAGACACTACAAAAGCAAATTATGTAAACAAAACGTGTGTACTCCTGTAAAATTCTGAAAAAAAAAAGCTATTTGTTAAGTTTTCCGACTTAATGTAGTTCTGTAATTCAAAGGTGAATTTCATTCATGATATATAGAATATGTGAAATAAAATTAGGTATTTTTGAGACTATATGATATAAGACAATATATGATATATTTATGTGCATTAATGTATACTTCATAATTTCTTTATTACAGACTATGTGCCAGGTAAGGGCTAGATGTTCAGCATTTATAGTAATATGAAATTTTGATGTTGCATTATTGGAAATAATTCCTAATATGATCACTGATCCTTTTCTCTAGAAAGTATTCATATTCATAAGGCTAGTCCAAGTGTAATGGTGTTTACAACTAATTGATCATAACCAGTTACAGATTTCTTTGTTCCTTCTCCACTGCCACTGTTTCACTTGACTAGCCTTAAAAAATATTCATACTAACAAGGGAAATAATGACATATATATTATTCAGGACTACATGAAATTTTATGCATATCTTTTATTGAAATATACTTGTGAAATAAATATTGAGTAAAGATGTTCTGTGTAGGGAGTTCACATATAATATGTTTAATAGATAATATTTAATGAGCACTTCTTTACTCTAAGAGCTTTACCTGTATAAGTATATTTCATTTTCTTAAAAACCTGATGAGAAAGGTATTATGATGTCAGTTTTACATAAAAGAAACCACATTAGAGAAAACTTCAGTTATGTGCTCATCTCTCAGATAATAACTGGTGGATCCACGATATTAACCTGACTCCAGAGTCCACTCTGAGAAACACTTGTCTTTACAATTAATGTATGTAGCAGGCAGAATTTTTAAAAATCCTCCTTCCTGAGATTGAATGGCCTATTTTCCAGAACTGTGAATATGGTGAAATATCAGGCCATTGATTGCTATGCTATATGGTACGGTTGACCTTACGTTAGGGGTATTATTACCTGTGCTGCCCTGATGACATGACCCTTGAAAGTGCAGAGATTTCTCTGGCTCGGGGTAAAAGGGAAAGGAAAGCTTTCTCTGATTAGCTGTAGAAGGGAAAATTAGAGAGATCTGGAGTATGAGCAAGACTCACCTGATTGTTGCAGCTTTGAAGATAGAGGGGCCACAGGAGCAGGAATGCAGGGGGCCTTTAGAAGCTGAGAGTGATCCATACATGACAGCCAGGAGGGAAACAGTACCTCAGTTCTGTACCCTCAGGGAATTTATTCTGTCAGCACTCATAATGAACTCGGAAGAAGACTCCAAGCTCCAGATTAGAGTAAAACCCATGAGACACCTTGATTTCAGCCTTGTGAGATCTTGAGTAGAGAATCCAGACATGCCATCCAAGACTTCTAACCTAAAGAACTCTGAGGTAATAATAGATGGTGGTTGTTTTAAACCACTAAGTTTGTGGTGATTTGTTACAGAAGCAATACCGTATAGTTCTTTTTATTTGTTTTTAGAATTTATAAAATATTTGTTTTCCAAGTTCAATAATCTAACTAGAACATTATAGATATAGTACAGATACACAACTGTTTCCCTCATGACAAAAGAAATAGTAGACTCCTTTCTCAAAATATAAAAGTTATAAAAAGTGGTCAAGATGTCATCAAAGTGAGGTTCTGGGTTTCTGTGTAGATGTTCATTCATATAGGAAAATATGATTATTTGAGGGATAGGAATGATAGGAAGTAATGCTCATACATTCTATGTTGGCGTTACAGCAGCAGGATATATTCCAATATCTATAATTGAAATATTTGGCAATCTCATTTATCTTGAATACAGCACAGAATTAAGTGATAAAACCTTTCTGAACTGATAAAATAGTCATCACAAAAAACTCCTAGAAAGAAAATAAAACTCTTTTATTCAACTCTCCAGAGTCTCTTAGCTCTTCCTACAACAACTTTTTACTACAATTTTAATGCAATATTGATAAACTCAGTTACCTGACTTCCAAGCCTTTTTACAAACCCATAAATAAGGATGATCTGGGACAACTAAAAGCAACAATAGCTGACAGTGAGGAAGTAATCAGGAAAAAAATGCATAGAACAATCCCTTAGGGCTATAAAACAGCAGCAACACACAAACCAAATATATTATACCTAAAGAGGATCATGGTTAAACACTGATGATGATCTTGATGTCATCAAGTCATTAGGAAAAGGTTAAGTTACATAAGATGGATTCTCTTTTAAAAAGCAGTTAATAGTGAGAAGCATTTTGGAAACATTTTAAATCAAAGATATTTTTCATGATACTTGTAACATAACACCTCAAAGTTTAAAAAAATATGATTATAAAGAATTACTTATTTCTTGAGTTTTTCATAGTATAAGCATTTTATTGATATTCATGTATCCACAAGTCTACCAAAAATATAGCTGCGGAATAACATGTTTACACTTATATAAAAAGCATAATTGCAGGGGAAATGTTTTTCAGGCACAAATAAAAGTTTTTATTTTTTAGATAATTTGTTATGTTTTATAAAAATAGCTTTGCAAACATTTAAAAGTGGTAATAATAATTTCATATGTGCCAAATAAAAAACCAAAACGTTCCACAGCCATCCCTGATATAAACTATTTGTAAGATAGTCATAGACTGATCTGAGGCTATGTATAGAGATATAAATTTATCATTATGCACAATGCTGTGTTTTGAAGTAACCTTATAAATTTTGAAAATCTAACATTATGCTTAATGTTAAACTAATTTCATTAAAATCAGGAAATACAAAAAGATGCCTAGTTATTGGCTCATAGCCAAAAGAAAGACGAGTATAAGACACATTTTTTCATTATTTGGATTACATGTAATAGTTCACTTTAATAATCAAAAACTATTAACTTTAAAATATTAGAAAAAATAAAATATTTCTGGAAGTAGGTGAATCAGAAAAGCAAAATACAAAAGTCAACACATTGTTTAATAAAAATATAAATCATTTAGATTGTGAAGAGAAGAACCGATTCAAAATAACACCTCTAAGAGCAAATTATCTCAAAATAAAATCAGCAAGATAAAGGCCACTTTCAGATGAAGAAGAAATTTAAAACTCTACTGACAGATGTCAGTTGAATGAGTAAAAAAAAGGAAACTATACTGATTTTGAATGAGTGACATTGCCGAAATTATCATTATATTATATAAACACAATTAATATATTAATATTTGTACAAGGCATTTATAAAACTATACTGTCATTTCTCTGTAAATTCAATTATAAAATCTGAGGAAATAAATACTTAAGAAACAGACAATTTCTAATAGAGAGAATTACTCAGGGAAAAATCCCCTACCAGATGTTAAAAAATATTGTATAACTACAGAGATTTTAAAAAAAACTTAATGATGAAGAAAATATATTAATGATATTAATGAATCTGAAAAGAAAGCCAGAAATAACTCTAATTCATATGAGAATTTTAATATAATAAAAGTTATACACATGAATGGAAAATATTTTATTATACAAACATAGTACTAAGATACCTCTTTATCCTTTTGTTTTATTTTTTCATCTTCTTAATAAGTGCTCTTGGGACATAAACTCATATTATTAATAACTGTCATTTTCAAATTAAATATTTATTTTTATAACTTACATCATTTGCCAAAAATGAGCCAAACACTTGATATGTATGTTACTATTAAAACACTCTTTGTCCCAATAAACACCTTTTTAAAATATTTTTCTGAATTTTTCTATCTTTTGTTGAAAATATGGGTATGGATAAATTAAAGGAAAACATGGCTGTCATGACAATTGGGTTCTAGTGGTACTGATTGTATGGCAAAAACATAAATTATTAAAATGTATTTTCAGAAGTGTAGTAAAAGAACATGAGGTTCCATTGATCTGCACCTAAACTACAAACCTTTGGAAAATACATTTTTTTCTTTTTCGTAAATGAACACACACCCTGACAAAAATATTGTGATTGAAAGCCTTCTGTGTTGCATGGAGGTTTACTCATTTTTAAATGAAGGCTCACAATTAGTGCCACATTAGGTGACTTCTGCTTATCTCGAAATCTTTTGCTTATTCTCCTTGAGTCTCTATCATAGAAGTTAATTTAATGTAGCCTTGGGAAGTTCTTTTTTTCTTTGACAGAGAGTAACCATGCATTGGAGGACTAAGATCAGGTATCCATGAAACATATGCAAAAACCCACTCAGACTTCTTATCCCATGATTCTACAAAGGAGACTTAATGTGGAGATAGGATGTATTTATTATCATTTACTGTATATTCACAGGACTATTGATCAAAAAGAATGTACTAAGTACTCAAGAATTTATAATTATCATGGGCCTTTTATCATAACACACTATTCCTGATCAATCAGTATTCATTGAAAGATCTAGAGAATGTACAATGATGTGGTCTAAATCCTCTATCGAGAGACAAAATAAAGTTACAATTAGAAGAAACTTAAAAGAATTTGACCTATAATTTTAACCCTGAACTGTCCTCAGAAGAGACACCAGAAATAGTTACAACTAAGACAGTCATTCAGATTTGTCCAGTGAAGATAAGGCTATGAAAGGAAACTTCATGGACAGGTGATTCACTTTTTACCTGACAGAGCCAAATTTCATCTTTGGATAAAGAACACAGCTTCTGGGGGCTGAAAGTCCCTTGTCTACAGACTCAAGAATGCCATAAGCAAGAATTTAACTTAACACGTGAGTGTCTTTTCTAATTCTACAGATTGGTAAGGAAGTAGATACCCTGTCTTAACTTAGTTCTTTCCCTGGGACCCTCGGGGAGGTAAGGTTCTCCTCTAAAATATCCCTTAGCAACCAGTAAGTGGACGCCTCTTTCAGAAGATGATTCTTTGTGTGTGAAAAGCAAACTGGGCTTTGGCTGGCAATTTTATTTGTGGTTTCAAGTTGTTTCTACAGCTTTGGTCACACTGGTGACCTTGAACAAGTAATCCCCAGTGATATATTTCAAGTTCAAAGAAAAAGTGCTGAAGTGGAGCCAAAGTGACTGAATGGAGTTACTGAGGCAGGCATCAAGAAGGGCATGACTCAAAAGGGCAAAGATGAAAAAAATAAGATTTTTTTTATTATATTGCCTTCTTCAGAAAGTTATACAGTATTATAAAGTTATTTCTCCCACTTAATTGCAAACACTCAGGTTTCTTTGACACAGAATTGTAAGTGAATCATTTTCTTAAAGCCATATGATGATTACTACTGAGTAAAATGGTTCAAAAATTATCCAGTTGTAGAATTGCAGTATGAAAAGCTGTTCTTTAAAAGTTCTTGAAAGTGCAGCCTGTCCAGTTCAAGCCAAGGAGGTAAAAATCAGGTCAAGATGGCTAATTTCACCTAGATAGCTCACTTTCCATTTTTGACTTTCAACAATACTGATAATGATGCAAAGAATGATGAGACAAATTCAGCATAAAATGATCTGGGCAGTCCTTTGAATAGAAAGAGAAAAATATCAGGAGTTTATTCCTAAAGTCGGATGATTTCTTAATTTAAAATATATCAAAATCCAAGGCACATACTGAATATTACAACACACTAATATATGCTCTATAATAAAATCATCCAATAGAAAATCTCTGGGAAATTAAGTTTTTATTTTATAGCTCATAATCAAAACTTTTCACTCCTTTGTAATTTTCTTCATCTCCTTCCCACCACATTATTCTTATTATTAGCCATATTTGGAACATTTCCTTTGAATTTACATGAAAGATTTAGGGCTCTCTGATCAGACACTTGGCTGTGAATTAAAATCAATAATTGACTTGTGGCTGCATCTAGGCTGTCAATGCAAAAAATATAGAAAGAAAAGATGCTTTTAATTCTCCTTCAGCTTTTCACTCAATCACTATCTAAAGGTACAGTCACTGCACTGAGGGCTTGGCATGCCATCTGCATACTTGGCATTTTTTTAGGCACCATTTGTGTTCATAGCTATCATGCATAAGGTGATAAACAGAACAATCTAATAGTAAAATTTTCTTCTTATTTTCTCTACTTAATCTCCAAAAATACCAATTTGAAAGATTCTCAACTTTTAATTTGGTTTACTCTTTCTTTGAAACTAGTCTATTATAAATGCCTTAATCAAAGCCAGAAAGGCTCTCTGCTTGCCTGCTGTCATCCTGTGGATAGGAAAGAACACTATGGCAGTAAAATGGATACAATTTTGATCCTATTTCATAATTAATAATTTCTAATTATGGAGACAAAGTTTTAAGAAGCTCTTTTTTTGCTAATTTGGGAGAGAAAATATTAGCAGCATTATTAGAAAATGAAATTTTCTATTCAGCATGTGAGTACCTACACAAACAATTTGAATCTGATAGAATCATAATTAGACTGCCAAATATATAGAATAATTATTAATTTCTGCCCATGCTTCAGAAGCAGGCAGTGGCAATAGTCACTAATAGAGATTCTTGAGCCACTTAAAAGAAATAAAGGCAATGAATTATGGATAATAAAAATATCTCAAACTAGAATCTTATGAGAGTAGACCAAGCAAATATTAAGGATAATATATGCAAAAATAATTTATTTGTATAATTGCTATAAATATATTCAATTATAATATCCTTATTATAAAGAATGATTGCTGTTTTAAAATAATTACCTGATAAAGAATATATTGATATAGATGTTGAAATTTTGATGCATATAAAATTTAGAAAACAATGGCAAATAAATATAGTGTGTTTAAAATATATGTGTACATCAGTTGTGCAGAAGCATAACTTTGTGTTTTTATAATTTAACTCATCTTGTTCATAAACTTCTTTTCAAAAGAAACTTTGTTTATAAGTAAAAAGCTTGCTACTGGGACCTTATCTATGAACTGAATTTGCTCTGTGAAGCCATAGTAGTTTCAACTCCAATGAATAGAGACTTAGATGTGAAAAAAATTGCCAGCAATGAATAATATATGTCATAACAATTCAAAATATCACTCCCACCATTTCATAGTGATTCAGCATTCAGTTAAGTTTTTTACATGTATCCTTGCATTGACATATCTCAAAATTTCTCAGAGAGGTAGGTAATGTTATTATTCCTATTTTACATATGAAGCACACCCACATTTGGGCTACATAATTACCTTGTTAAAGTTTACAAGGTTCACACAACTATTTCAGTTTTATTAAAATGATAATATCATGCACCCCAAAGATATTTGGGGCTGTTGGTGAGAGGTTAGGCTCTAAAGTAAGTATATAAGGCAAAAGTACTGGAATAATTAAAATTATTTTAAAAATTTTCTTACAT